>JAXGGA010011528.1:0-42119 GCA_038373865.1 Uloborus plumipes | reverse complement strand
TTCGAAGAAAAAATCAAGTACAGTCTGCCACTGTCTGCTGTGGAGTTAACCCACGTCCAATTAAGACGAGACCATCTGAAGAAAGGAGAAAGACGCATAGTTTGAGACACTGCATTGACACCTGCGTACATTCACAGTTATAGTGCATCATGCGTGCGTCCGGAATTTTCATTGCTCTTTATATGAGTTGTGGATGGGTAAAAATGGCCACATCACCCATAAAAGGCGGATAAAGTATCAAATATAGTTTTTAAGTAAAAATTTCATGTTTTTCATTCATTTTTTCGATATAACCATTTTTTATACAAGTACTGTTTTTACAAGTTCAAGAAATATTATTCAAATAAGCGGGGTATTCGATTAAGCGGGGATCTTTAACATTACGTCTACGGCATGGGTTCCGGGATGTTTTATTTGTATAAACGGGGTATTCGCTTATCCGTTACCCAATTAAGCGGGGATGGCAGTATCCCGTATTTTGACCACCTCTGGAAGAAACGTGATTTTACCTTTTTTTGCAATCATTTAGTTTTATAGCACAACCCATTTATGCCCAGTAGTCTAAAAACGGGACGCTTGTTAGTTACTGCATACAAAAATCTGTAATGGGTATATCATTTTACTCTAAAGCTGTTTTTCACAAGTTAAATAGTCCTTCTTCTTGAGAAAACCAGTTAGAGCCACTATTTGGACATCAGAGTTTATTTATTGACAGCTATTTTCAGACAAATCAGTCAAGCAACGATCCAGCATGGGTAGCCACAGAAAGTAAGTTTTTTTTTGCGAACTTATTTTTCATAAAATTAAACTATTTTAAAATGATTTGCTTAAAATTGATCACAGATGCCTTCTGTAATGTTACTTTGCAAAAGTAAAGTCAAGTAAGGTCGTATTTTGCTCACATATCTGCAAAATATCCCATAAACAGGACGTTAAAAAACTTAATAAATATGGCAACGGCGAACTATTTCAAGCTTAAAATGTATGTAAACCATTCCAAGTAAGAGTTTTAAGCAGATAAAAATTGATAAAAATTGTTTATAAAACTTGGCATAAATGGGTTAAAACTTGCTTGCTTTTTGAACCCCAAGATCATCTTCATGAATGTTTTTAAGATCTATTGGCACTAAAATTATGAATTTCGAGAGAACGGGTTAATCTATAGGTACCAAAATGAAAGTGGTATCCCGTATTTGGACCACTTCCTCTCTCATTACGAGTGAACCTTAGAAGATTCACAGGAAGTCCAGAAAAGAAATAGACAAAGGGGAATAAAAGTGAGCTTCGAATTATATGAAAAATTTATTTAAAAAAAATTATTTTAATGTATTTATAGTTATGAATACAGAAATAGTCTGTACGTCAAGAAAAGTCAAGCAGCAATGAAAGGTGCAGATGATTTTTTGGCTTACAATGAAAAGAAAATAAAAACATTTAAAAAATAATCCTTAAATTAGTTTTAAAAGACTAAAAAATACGCTTTTAGATGCACTTATAATACATCAACATGTAATACAATTTAGCCTTTAGTATTACTATTAAATATATTACTTTTATATCAGCAAATAACTTGAATTTTATCTTTTATTTAGAGTTATATACTAACAACTGAAACACTTATAACACATCGACATGTAATATAGTTTAGCCTTAAGTAGTAATAATATTACTTTTGTACTTGTAAAGAACGTGAGTTTTATCTTTTTTTCAGAGTTACATACATACAGACAAACCCACACGTGAAATTAATAAAAACGTATTAATAAATTTACATACAATATCGTCCAATCAAAATAAAAATATTTTATTTTTTCTGAAGCAACTTGAGATTTTAGGAATGTGTGCCAGCTCGAATTTTCGTCACATGAAAGAACATGTAAATGAAGCCTTCTTTTATCGGTTGAAATCGGCGATTTGGATATCAGCTGGACATCGAGTTGGATATCAGCTGGACATCGAGTTGGATATCAGCTGGACATCGAGTTGGATATCAGTTGGACATCGAGTTGGATATCAGTTGGATCGGCAATTTGGAGGTCCCACGGAGGTTCGAGCAGGGCGGCGAGTTCAAGACCGTTTCAAAGACTGATGGCTGTACCATCAGCACCGCAAGTGAAGCTGCTTTTGATGATGTCGGAGGCTTTTTCGGCCACCATTATTGTAGGAATATTCGTGTTCCCAGAAGGTACCATCGGCATGACAGATGCGTCCACCACTCGCAGGTTCTTCACATTTTTCACTCTAAAATTGAAGAGATTAATGTATAGGAATGTATGCCTATAATGATATTATGCTGTTAATATTTACTATTCTCGGTTACTTTAAAATAGGCGTATCAAGTTCAGAAATTTTGTGTCGTCTCCATGAAACCGCACGAAAGAAAACAGCACCGCTCGTTTTTTTATGCACTGCTGTTGGGGCGTTTAACTTATTTTATGTTTATCGAATTAGGCTTGCGCTTTTATTTATATCCTCATGTCTCACTTATTTCTCAACGTTTTCTAGCAAATCTAGTCATACATTAATAAAGCATGTTTCTAAGAAAAAGTTGTGCTTTATTAACGTTGATTTTTCAATAGAATAATAGTTTAAGCACAAAGCACTTTTAACTGTTTGCATTCATCCATTGTTGCAAAAGCTAAGTGGGATAAAAGTCCATAGCACTGTAACTATGACAACCATCAGGGGAAAAGTGCAGAGAGTGGGAAATTAATTTTACTGTGAGAGGCCAGCTCTCGTTACACAGGGTTAAGGCCCCTATATAGACGAGCCGACGCATCATGATTAAATTTCACTACTTCAGATCCATCGCGTGTTATGTTTTTTCAGCCGGTTGATGAATGGTTGTCTTTTCTGGCAAGTATTGCGTTTTGGTAATTTTCATCGTGAGCAATGATTAGGGGCACGTGCATTTGGCAAAGCTTGGCAATGTCCGAAATTTTACTCTGGTAACCCTAGCTCTGCAACAATGAAAAATTGAAAGTGAAATTTAATGAATGGATCCAAAGTGGTCGAACTCAAGCTTGACGCGTCTGCCTGTCTATATAGCGGCTCTACACAGGGTTATAGCCTATGTTATCCCAGCAATTATAACGAATCGATTGACGCCTCCGTCATCAAAATCGAATGAATAGTTTTGTAGCTGCGGCGGACTATCCTTGCACAACAAACATACGTAGACTGCTAAAAACATAACACTTCCCTTTGGCTGTGCCGTTGTTGGGTAAAAAACATGAACGCCTGCATCCTCGCTATGAAGTGGAAAAATATAAAGTCGTGGTTTGAGTTGAGGCAAGCCTTGATGAACGATGAGGCAAACATTTGAGACAAAATTCAGAAATGATGTTGTACGCAATTTTGGCTATCAGAGAGTTGAGATTAATGCTCTAAATACTGAATTCGGTTGATGAACGCCTTTGAACATCGAAATAAAAACCTTATAATTCATTTTTAAAAACTTAGAATCTTTGCAATAATTCTATTTGGTGCAGAAAATTAGTTATTTCTGTTTACAAAAAATGCTAATACAGTTGAACCAGCTTAATGGAATATCTATTTCGTCGCCAAAAAAATATTCTAAATAATAATAATAAATTCATCGTCCGGGATGGAAATAATATATCACAATGGTTTGGTACATTGAAAATGTATTATATTAAACGGAATTTTCTTTTAAGCGATATTCTAATAAGCAGGCTTGACTGTAGTATGTGCAAGTATTTTTTATCTTCATAACTGGGAATCAATAGGAAAATCATGCTTTAAATTAGAATATAAAAATTACTACAAGTAGAATATTTTTCAACTCCTTCTAAACCATCTTCGAATCAACTAGAACACACACACACACCAAATTATAGTAAAATTGGTCCAGAAATGTAAGAGAAATACGGTGACAAACTTTTGGGACAAAGGAAATATACATACAGGGTGTCCACTCCTATCGTGGACCATCGAGAGATCGCTCCACCGATGACGTCATGAAATAATGCAAAATCTTGATTTTTCAAAACGTCATAACTCGGTCAATTTTTGTGGTAGAACAGTAATTTTTTTTTTTTTTTAGTTTTAAACGTTACAGTGTCAAGAATGTTTTACTAAATATGATTGATAGAACTGGGAGGCTGTATAAAAGTCTAAATTTCGTAACTCTTTCAAAATTTGATTTTTTGAAAAGCATTGAATAGACCCAAACTTCCTTTCGTAATTTAGAGATTATTTCCTAAATGAACTATATGCTTATCTCTAACGGTTAAGAAATTAGCTATTGGTCCACGATAGGAGTGGACACCCTGTATATATATGAATAAATATAGTACTTTCTTTCATATATATATTATATATATATATATATTTTTACTACTGCGTAAAGGCAATATACATTTCTGATTTAGTCAGTTCATAATCAATTCTGTATAGAAGTAAATTATTTTCTTACGTCAATTCAAACTCAATTCAGAAAGAAGTTCATGTCAAACTCTGTACCTCAGAACTAGAACGACGTAAGTCGAAAAATGGTGATTTTCACTTTTTTGCTTCATTGTATGTAGAATCCTATTCCACATCGGCCCATTAAAACAATATTCTATTAAACAAATTCCTTCACAATTATTAAGAAGCGTGAAAAGAGCGGGAGTCCCATTCTTTGATGCATCCGACAATCGTTTTTGCCCTCTACTGAAAAATGACGAAAATAGACTCGCGTTAGTCTGGCTCTGAGGTACAGAATTAATGTTCAAATCGCACAACTTTTGAAGCATACTGTTACAGAGAACGAGACTGTTAATTTACCGGAGCTTTGGATCGACAACAGTGGTGGGATCCGTAATGTTCCCCATCTTAGCCGTTCCAACCTGGTGGCTGTAAGTCCAGACAAACTGTCTAGTCAGGCATGAAAAGTATGCATCTTCGTCTCCAACGTATTGTTCGCAGTTTGGAAATGGAGTAGGCAGCGGGGTTGCGCCGATACTCTGTAACGGTTCACTCTGAGCTGTTCGCCTGCATGCTTTCATACCTAACGAAAAAAAAATATCAAAATGTTGTCGTAGTTACATGTGTCTTTAATGGAAAAAAATCAATCCATACATTTAAGACAGCTCGAATATTACATAAGAGCAAGTAGGATAACAAAAACAAAAGTAAAAAAAGGGAGAACTATACTTCGCAGCAACTTAGCTTGGCAGTGACGTCACTACGGGCGGAGCCAATAAGAGCTCACAAGCAGTCAGCGATCTCCTCTTATTCGCCAAGTAGGCTGTGACGTTTTATCTAGCTCATTTTTCATAGGCTAACGTAACGCAAACGTCAAGCTGATGTCACGATGTTTTTGTCAAGAAACGTTGCATGTTAGTATACAAGAAATCAACAAAGAGATATCAGATTAAAAAAAAAAATAACAACAAAGGAACGTAAGAAAAGTAGTTTTTCCTAGGAGTTTATGTAATTTTCATTCTACGTTTTAAGAACCTTTGTCAAGTTTTGAATATATGAAGATGTTCTGCGTTCTTAAATGCCCAAATTTCATATTAGACAAATACCAGATGGAAGGATGCCTATCGTATTGAGATATTTTTCCATACAATCATGGCCAGTTTTCAGTGCGAAGCTCTGGGATACCATTTTTAGCCTACTTTCCCGTTAAAAACAAAAGAAAGACGAAAAAAGTATTAAAAGTAGCTTAATACATCTAAAAAATATCGCCAAGTCCAAAAAATATCGCCAAGTTCAAAAAAATATCGCCAAGTTAAAAAAAATAAAGAGGTAAAATGAATATCGAAAAATTAAAAATTTGAAAGTAGGGTATTGAGATGGGGAATTTGTGTGTCGGTCTGTCTGTCCCCCCCCCCCCCTAATAACTTTTGAATGAACATTCCGATTTGGACAAACTTTTTTTATTGGAAAGATCCCGGCGAGTACAGCTCATTCCCATATTTGATTTTTTGATTTGAACAATTTTTGGTTCAACTTTGAGCCGTTCAAACAACCGGTCCCGCGATACTAACTTTTGAATGAACAGTCCGATTTGAACAAACTTTTTTTTGTTCGAAAGATCTTTTCAAGGATACTTCATTCCCGTATCTACATTTTCGATTTGAACAATTTTTCGTTCAACATTGAACCGTTCAAACAAGCTGTCACCACTAATAACTTTTGAGTGAACAGACCGAATTAAACATTTTTTTTTTTCGAAGCATCTCGGCAAGGATACTTTATTACCGTATTTAAATTTTAAATTTGAACATTTTTGGTTCAACATTGAACCGTTCAAGCAACCTTTCCTCACCTAAAAAATTTTTTTTTGTTCGAAAGATCTCGGAGAGACTCATTCCCATATTTCACTTTTCAATTCAAACCATTTTTCGTTCAATGATGAACCGTTCAGAAAAATTTTTAACATGAGCTCCTGCTGGGAAATTTAAATTGAATGTTGATTCTGAACTTAACCCTACACTGCATGATTTTTTATTTTTCGTAGAAAAAAATATATGTGTTTGTCAATGTAATAAGAAAACATGGAAAAATATTTAAAAAAATTTAACTCTAAATTTTCACCCCTTTCTAATTAAAAATAGTTTTGTTGCCAAATGGCTACACCATGCATTAACAGATAAAAATGATTGTAAATGATAGTCTTTAAAATTAGTTCTTTTTTGTAAAAAAATAGAGGGATTGAACATTTGGTGCACTGTACTCTTGTAATCCTTTACATTTTGACAATTAACATTATTTTTTTTATGTACTTGTACTTTCCGATGATCAATTCTGTCAAATCTGATGTCTTTTGGAGGCTCTCTCGCGCAAGCTTTCTTTCTTTTCTCTCTTTTTTTTTTGGTTTGTAACTAGTTCCTCTGTAGCTAATGGTCTCTTTTTAATACGCTTTTAATTTCACATGTGGGTTTGTTTGTATGTATGTATGTATGTATATGTATGTATGTAACTCTGAATAAAAAATAAAATTTACGTTCTTTGCAAATATAAAAGTAATATATTTAATATTATTTTTAATACTAAAGGATAAACTGTATTGCATATTGATGTATTATAAGTACATGTAAACTTAAGTGCGGATATTCAGTAGTTTTGAAAATCAGAGGGAAACCCGTGATGATCACAGCGCATTCCAATGTAAAAGCGTATTTTTTAGTTTTTTTTTCAAAACTATATTTTAAAATTATTAATGACTTTACTTGTCCGTGTAAGCACAACGTTTGTGCTAACTGAAATCTAAAATGAACACGTTTTAAAGGCTTTTCCCTATTGATTTTTTGTTTGTTCACTCTGTTGAACATCAACTAAGCATTGATAATTGCGAGGTCTTATAAACGGCAGAACAGCCGAAAGTACCACTTTTGGGTCCGCATGATTATATTATACCTTCCAAAAAGAGAAAGAAGCTGGCGCGAAACATAAACAAAGCACATACTTCATGAACTATAGAGATTAATCGAAGTGTTCTCTGGATGCTTACTGCATAATGTTGCCAAATGGCTACAGACGTGTATTATGTCCTAGATTTTTTCCAAATAATTATTTTGATGTAAAACGCATCTTAAACGAAAGATAAATGTTTATTTTATTCATGTTATTTTTCTAAAAGACGAAGAAAAATATTTCATTGTAAAAAATAATTTCAAAACATGGTAGTTTGAGTGATTTTAAAAGCTATCCATATGGATTCATTTAAGAGCATGTAACAGACCAGTGCTGCCATGTATGGAGGATAAATGGTGATAATTGCTTTAAATATACCCAATACTTGCTTTTTATGCATTGAGTTGCCTTATGACTACATTCTGCTATTCATAAGGAGGACAAATTGTCCATGTAGCCAATTGGCAACACCATGCAGTGTAGGGTTAAAGACGGATTTCCTTCAAACTAACTTTGTAAGAAAACGGTTTTGATAAAAAATGTATGTTAAGTACTTTTCTGAAAAATCTTCTGTGAGGACTCTGATTCCGACTCCAACTCCGCAAACATGGCGGAAATGCAGGCTCAGAAAAAAATGACTGACTGGGCAGACGATTTTTTTGTTTATTTATTCATTTTTTTTTTGTTTAATTTATTATTATTATTTTTATTTATTCATTTATTTTTTTGGAAGACGATATTTTTTTTTATTACAAAAATTGTTCATTCACGAGAGCATTTTATTCTTTATTTATATTTAACAACTGGCAACGGATTAAAAATAAAATTCGAGACATTTTATTAACGAACGATGTTTTTTTTTTCTTTGTTTGATAAAATGTGTTTTGATGTTCTTTGTACTTTTTAACCGACTTCAACAAAGGAGGAGGTTATACAATTCGTCGGAGAAATTTTTTTTTCGGTATGTTACAAGATTACTCGAAGATGTCCGGACCGATTTCAAAAATTCTTTTTTTTGTTAGAAAGGTCTTTCTTTCCGATTGGTCCCATCCTCTCGTGGTCCGGGTTCGATAACGGGAACCTGCAAAAATCTTTCAAAAAAGAAATTGGGATCACAGAAATCGTAATAATGACCATTTTGAATGCCAGGCTTCTCTGGATTGCATAATGAAATTCATTTCTATGGTCTTTTTGAAAATTTTAAACCGAGTATCTTTCTATGTCCTGCTTTTTTCTCCTTAACTCCAACGAACTGAAAGTCGTACCAGGTACTAATTGATTCGTAATATTTCAGGTTTTATTAGTCTTAATTTACATAAGTTTTGATAAAGGAATTCTGAAGAAAGTGAGGAAAATCTCCAAATTTTTGCTCAAATTTAAAGCGATTTGTCCTAAATGATTAAATATGAAATACATTGTTACAAAACGTGATTGATATGAAACAGTTAACATAATGAAAATTTTGAATGAAGGCTTAACTGAAGCAAACATGAAACTCATTAGCGTGCCACGTACGTAATACGTCGTAAAATTTTATGAACCGCCAGCATCTAGTGTTGTTTTGAAATATAAATTAGTTGAAAAGCCGTTAATATTTAGCCTTTGATTAAACTAGTACACAAATAAATACCAGAGAATAACAAGGATTATTTTTTAGTGTCAATCGTTTAAAATTTTAGACGGGTTGATACTTTCTTTCTTTTTTTTCCTTACATAGTTTATTTTATAAAGCATTTGCTTAAGCAAATTAGGTGAAGTTTTGTAATGGAAACATTACCTTATTTCATATGGACATTTACACTAAAAAGAATAAAATAAAATATTTTTGGAAAAAAAAATTGAACCGACTTCGGAACTTCACTCGGCAAATGCTCTAAAAAGTAAAAAATAATTTCATTCTTTGAACACCATCGACAATTCATTTAAACATAAGTTTTGAAGTCGGCGCAAAAAAAGCTAAATAGAATCATTCGAAACTATAAATATAAATTTAAATGAATCCAGGTTCTTTATTCACATTTGCATTCATTGAAAAATACATATTTATGTAATGGTACAAATATTCAGCTCTCAATTTTCAATGATTTCTCTGAATATGTTGGCAAAATGTAGATAAATATCATTTCCCCTATAGTTTTTGCACCGACTTCAAAACTTACGTTTAAATGTAGTGTCGATGGTGTTCAAAGAACAAAATTATTTTTTACTTTTTAGAGCACTTGCCGAGTGAAGTTCCGAAGTCGGTTCAATTTTTTTTTTCCAAAAATATTTTATATATTTTTTTTTTTCTTTTGAAAACGATTGTGAAATTTTTCTACGAAAGAACTATAACAGTTACATACTTTAAAAGGTGCGACAAAACTTTATTTACTCGTTTATTTACTTTTTACGTGTTCATTTCATCTGATGAGAGGGGTACATTTTGCTTTTAGAAATCAGCTTTAAGTGCTATAAGGTATGTTTGACAAAATTTTAGTTTCAGATATTCAAGAGAATATTGATTAGATGCTAGAATGCCGATGTCGATGTACGGGAAAGTAGGCACGTTTAGTTCTTGACAGAACTTCTTGTTTTACTTATGTCTGTACAGACGCGCATTCAGGAGTCACGCAATCATTAACAAGAGGATGGTCAAAATGGATACTTTGGGTTCCATGCTTTCAATTCATACTCACAAGCGAATGCGCCATAAACACTAGTCAGCATTAATACTAGGGCTGGATACAATCAAAATTTAAGCTCAAATTTAAATTTTAAAAACTCGAAATACAATTATGATTTAAAACAAGAAGTTCTGTCAAGAACTATATGAGCCTAGTTTCCCGTACATCGACATCGGCATTGTAACATCTGATCAATATTCTCTTGAATATCTGAAACTGAAAATTATGTCAAACATACCTTTATAGCACTTAAAGCTGATTTCTAAAAGCAAAATATACTCCTCTCATCAGATGAAATGGACAAGTAAAAATTAAATAAACGAGTAAATAAAGTTTTGTCGCACATTTTAAAGAATGTAACTGTTACAGTTCTTCTGTAGAAAAATTCCACAATCGTTTTCAAAAGAAAAAAAAATTAATAAATAAAATAAAAGAACATCAAAACGCATTTTATCAAAGAAAGAAAAAAAAACTCGTTTGTTAATAAAATGTCTCGAATTTTATTTTTAATCCGTTGCCAGTTGTTAAATATAAATAAAGAAAATGCTCTCGTGCATGAAAAATTTTTGCAAACAAAAAAAAACTAATAATAATAATAATAAATTAAGCAAAAAAAAATGAATAACCAAAAAATCGTCCCCAGTCAGTCATTTTTTCTGAGCCTGCATTTCCGCCATGTTTGCGGAGTCGGAGTCGGAATCAGAGTCCTCACAGATGATTTTTCAGAAAAGTACTTTACATACATTTTTTATCAAAACCATTTTCTTACAAAGTTAGTTTGAAGGAAATCCGTCTTTAAGTTCAGAATCAACATTCAATTTAAATTTCCCAGCAGGAGCTCATGTTGAAATTTTTTCTGAACGGTTCATCATTGAACGAAAATTGGTTCAAATTGAAAAGTGAAGTATGGGAATAAGTCTCTTCGAGATCTTTCGAACAAAAAAAAGTTTATTCAATTCGGACGGATCACTTAATACGGTTCTAAGTTATTAGGTGGGGAAAGGTTGCTTGAACGGTTCAATGTTGAACCAAAAATTTTCAAATTTAAAATTTAAATAAGGTAATAAAGTATCCTTGCCGAGATGCTTCGAACAAAAAAAAGTTTGTTTAAATCGGACTGTTCACTCAAAAGTTATTAGGGCTGACAGCTTGTTTGAACGGTTCAATGTTGAATAAAAAATTGTTCAAATCGAAAATGTAGATACGGGAATGAAGTATCCTTGAAAAGATCTTTCAAACAAAAAAAAGTTTGTTCAAATCGGACTGTTAACTAAAAAGTTAATATCGCGGGACAGGTTGTTTGAAAGGCTCAAAGTTGCACCAAAAATTGTTCAAATCGAAAAATCAAATATGGGAATGAGCTGTACTCGCCGAGATCTTTCCAACAAAAAAAAGTTTGTCAAAATCGGAATGTTCATTCAAAAGTTATTAGGGGGAGACAGACAGACCGACAGACCGACCGACACACAAGTTCCCCATCTCAATACCTTACTTTCAAATTTTTAATTTTTCGATATTTATTTCATTTTTTTTTTTTTCTTTTTGACTTTGTTTTGGATTTTTTGAACTTGGCGATATTTTTTGGACTTGGCGATATTTTTTAGATGCATTAAGCCACTTTTAATACTTTTTTCGTCTCTTTTAGTTTTAAAAGGGAAAGTAGGCTAAAAAGGATAGACGCCGTGTGAAATCCTGAAAAAAATGTTTCAGGACTACACCAGTTCGCTGATACTCAATGTCATCACTATGTTTGAGCTTGTTGCAAGTAAAGCCACTATATAAACGAGCCGACGCATCAACTAAAGTTTGACCAGTTTGGATCTAACGCGTGGGTTTTTTCTAGCGAATAACTGCGTTTTAGTAATTTTTTATTGTGAGTAATTATTAGCGGCGTGTGAATTTGTGAAAGCTTGGCAATGTTCGGAAACTTTGCTCTGGTACATAACCCAAGCTCCACAACAATGAAATATTAAATCTAAAGTGGTCTAACTTGCTCCAGCTGATGCATAGGTCTGTCTATATAGCGCAGTGGTTCTCAAAGTGGTCCACAGGAACCCCCAGGGGCCCACGCCTCCAAGGAGTCCATGTCAGCAGAAGAAAAAATTGGGGGGTGGGGGGGCATGGGATGCTAAAAGGGTCTAAGAGCCTGAACCTAGTTTGGACACGTTTTCACTGAAATTTACACTTTCTATAAGTGTACTAAATTTACATTACTTGAATTTAAAAAAATTTATGAGCGTAATTCTACATCTTAAATGTGACAAATATTTAGCCCAGCGTTTAAAAAATTGTTCCGTCTAACCCTTCTTCTTACTAAAAACAATTTTTTTTTGTACACTATTTTCTCCAGTTATACTACCACAATTGTATTTTGTGCCACTTTAATAAGTAAAAGTACACATGAAAAGTTATATTTGTTTTTCTTTTAATTTTCCACTTCGTAAGAAACTATCAAAATGTCTCTTACATTACCAAAAATAAAAAAAGTTTAAAGTTGACTATTAAAAACCTTTTGTGCCAAGATTTTCCAAAACCCTCAGTGCAAAATTTCACACTATCGGGCATTTTTTTAATTTTTTTCTGTGCCATTTTCATACATTCAGCTTTTATTTGAACACACCTTGGACTAAACTTAGGCTCATAATTCACGGTTTTGAAACAATGTACAAACATTACAGTGCCTTACTGTATGGAGCTAGCACTACAAAGGGGGTCCATGAGTAACAGAAAAACTTGACAAGGGGTCCGCGGGATTAAAAAGTTTGGGAACCCCTGACATTGCGGCTCCAGTTGCAAGTAATATTACCAAGTCGTTTACTATGTCGCAACTGCCGCAATTGTGAAGGACCCATATGACATAGGGGCCCTGAAGAATACGAAAACGTAAATGAAAAAAATTTTACATCGTTTAGTTCATCGCAAAGAGGCACCCAAAAATACAGGGTTGTCCACATTAAACTTCAATACTTTAGAGGCTTGTGCAGGACGTTGTATGGGTCATAATGGGATGAAATTTTGAAAACAGACACTTCATACCATGCGCTCGAGATTTATTAAAGAAAAAAAAACAGTATAAAAAGTTGCCGATAGGTGGCGTTGTAACACTAGTTAAATAATCTAGTTGTAACACTAGTTTAATAAATCTCGAGCGCATGGTCTAAAGTGTCTGTTTTCAAAATTTCATCACATTATGACCCATACAACGCCCTGCGCAAGTCTCTGAGTAGGGGAAGTTTAATTTGGACAACCCTGTACATTGCGCCGGTTCCTCAAACTTATAAATCTGCCACTGATTATACGCCTATTTTGTAAAATCGTTTTGAGTTTATCCGGGAGTCGATTTTCTATTCCACAACATGAATTATTACGTTTAGACTTTATCCTCCCGTGCTTGAGGTGGGCCTACTTATAAACTAAAAATCACCAACAAGAAAATATCTTACCATTTATTGCAATTTGGACGTCGTAAGGATCATCAAAGTAATTAGGGTCGATAAGAGGGGGATCGTAGGGATTCGCCGAATTCAGAGTAACTGTTCCTCTACTCCTTGGCTGAAGCAAATGAGAATGACAAACAAAGGAAGCTTTGCCTTTCAATGCTCCATAATGTTTTTCTATAACCTGTGAGAGAAGATACAAAAATGCTGACATACACAATACATGGGATAGATTGGAGAAAAGCTCCGTAGTTTTTTTTTTTATTTACATAGAATCCCCACACTGTTTTTAGTTTTATCTAACCAATTTATCAGTAATAAAAGGGCGATTTTGTGACTGTGAAAAAATACGTTTCGTTCTGGAAAACAGATTTTTACTTATAGAAATTAATAATTTGAAAACGGTTGCATTTCGGCATTTTACCACAATCTTGAGGTAAGATGCAGCGCAGAAAATCAGTGTGAGGCGCCATTAAAACAATTGCAATTTACTAAAATGAAATGTATTAGTGAACATATTGCATGTATATTCAAATAGCACTGCTTTATGTTGTTTTTAAATGTTGCTTCTTGTAAGTAAAATCTCCCTTGCCCACACAGTTTCAGGTGTAGAACAAAACTCATGGAGATAATTGTTGCATACAATGTATTAAACACAGTCACATTTTTTCTACATTGCAGTGTATTTTTCTATGTAGTCAGAACACTCGTTTTCATTAACGCATATAATATCCTTACTGCCTGAAACTCGGAGTGCTAATACCATAATCCTCTATGTATTCTTCTGTCGATTTTATTGTGTGCCTGCACACAATTCTCAGGAATTCGATTATGTCCTTATTTTTGGGTGAGATTTTTTTTCTCTATACATTTTTTATGCGTTTTTGACCTTCTGTCTGCTTATCTCGCGATTTTCACTGACAATGAAGAAATGACAAGATTTGCTCATCACGGGATTTACTTAACACGTGCATGATAAAATTTAAAAACTTTTTCCGCAATTTCTTCGTTTAAATGTGCGCATAACCGCTCATCCCCTTTACAAGCTCAATACCTAGTGAACTGTTTTAGCAAAAGAGTGTTGGTCAAAAAATTGGAAAAAAAAATCTGGTACGGACCCCACACTACTTCCTTTTACGTGTAAATTTCTTAGTAGTTGCCTTAAGTGTTAAAAAAAGTGCTTGGAGTGAGCAAGGTAACAATTCAAATATTTACTCCCCTAATCTGCCACGAATTTTCTAAATATTGCTGACTTTAATATCATTCAGTGAATTTTTCGCAAAATATCGCCAATAGCGCCAAGTTGAACCCAAATTCAAAGAATATTTTTTTCGCCAAATTTGTCGCCAACTTGGCGATATGTCGCCAAGTTGGCGTCAAACACTTGGCGACAAAAAGCTTGGCGACATATCGCGAAGTGGTCGCGCCAATTCATATCACTTGAGTCTGCATTGAAATTAACACTGATTTATACCCCAAAAAAGGGGTAAAACACCCCCTTGGGAACATTGAAATGCAACCACAAGGGGAGGTGCACAACTAGACCATCTTCAAAGCCTACATACCAAGTTATAAGCTTCTACGGCGTATAGTTTTTGAGTTATGCAACCCACATACATACGCACATATATACGCTCATACGTACATACAGACGTCACGAGAAAACGCGTCGTAATTAACTCGGGGGTGGTTGAAAAGGATTTTTCGGCTGCTTATATGTTCCCAAGTAGCACACTTCGTTTCTTAAAGGTTGTAAATTGGTTATTAACGTTGTGACAACGGATTAAAAATGTTTATAAAACGTTAAAACGTTTTTTGTGCTACCTGGGTTGGTAGGTACATATGCACGTGCTGACAGGTCGAAAAAACTACTGAACATTCATTCGGGGGTGAGCAAAATCAAAATTTAGACTCAAATTTGAGGGATTTTTTTTTTCGCGATCACAATACTTCCTTTACTAGGTAAAAGGAAGTAAAAAGTAATGTGTGCTAATTTGGTGTAAAAACATGAATTAGAACGTTGAATTGAAACTTGTTGTAAGATTTATGGAATTAAGGATAATTTCTACCGTAATTTGTTTAAATTTAATACATAAATTTCATATTGGTTTTTCATACCTAAAGATACGCATGTGTTTAAGCGATTTCGTTGAGATAATTTAGCAGTAAGAGGGTAAATATCAAGCTACAACAATTTAATCTCAAAAACTTTGACATAAATGAAAAGGTGCGCGAAAAAAATCGAGGTCTCTCTTGAGGTATTATATTATTATCAGGTTGATCTCATATTCGGGTAATACCAACGCCCCCGTAATACTAAGTACCTATCTCATTTACCTTAAAAAAGGATTTCTCTGATACAACACTAAACGCTATACCTAGCAAAAATGAAAAAAGATCAAATAAGCTTTGTGCTGAACTATAATTAAAGTTAAAAAATCAACGCAAACAAAGCACAATTTAGGTAGAAAGTACTGCAAATAGCTATTTCAAGGCTACAATGGAGCCCCTTCCTCTGTACAAAAAGCTCAGCAAACAACATGAAAGCTGTGTTTTAAAACTAGACTAAAGAACCTTATTCACAGCTTTCATGTTGTTTTCTGAGCGTTTTGCACTGAGGAAGGGGCTTCATTGTAGCATTGAAATAGCTATTTGCTGTGCTTTCTGCCTAAATTGTGCTTTATTTACGTTGATTTTTTAGCATCAACTATACCTAGCAGCCTGCACCGATTGGTGATGAATCCCAACAATTAAAATTAAATTTTTGATTGGTTGATTTCCGATTTTGAATTTAGAAATCAACCAATAGTTTTTCTTTATTTATTTATTTATTTATTTACTTTTAGAACTTCCATAGATATCAGCATCCTTTGGACCCATTTTGGCTTCATGTAAAAATAAGGAAAGCGCTAGTCATTTAGTATGAAGAGGGCTTTGGGATCACGCATTTTCAAAGTCATCGGCGGAGACTAAAATGGAATAATGCAAAATCTGTTATCTCCACTGATTACTAAAACTATCCTCGTCAATGCAAAAGTACGATTTTCAGTAGTTAAAGAGAAAGATACCTCTTGCTTTAGGTTGAGATTTTTGACTAAACCAAAGGACGCTTCTGCAAAATACATCTCGACATCAGGAACAGTAGTACTCCCGACACTGGGATCACTTTTCAGGAAACGCATATTTCTTGTTGCAGATGTGTCAGATAGAATGTCTGTCAAATGGAAAAATCAATATATATATATATATATATAGATAGATAGATAGGTAGATAAATAAATAGATAGATATGCAAGATGGAAAATTCAAATTTTACTACTTAACAAGCGCTTTTATTGCAGCTGAATAGTGATAGCAATTTATACAGGGTTTCCACTCCTACCGTGGCCCAATAGCTAGTTTCTAAACCGTTAGAGAAAAGCATATAGGGTCATTCCATGTCAAGTGTCCCAAATTTCGAGAAAATCCCCACTCGACCCCCTCCGATTTTGATGAAAATTTTTTTGAATGTAGATATAAGACTTGCATGAAATCATACCAAAGTAAAGCTCCATAAGCCTTATGGTTTAGCCAATAAAAATTATTGAAAAAAGGCCTCTTTTTCGTGTCTTGAGAAAAATGAACAAATCGTCAAGTTTGTGCTTTTATTGCTCGCGACCTAAGACGATTATCAGGCTCAAACTTGGTGATTCTGATCACTGTTTAGGGTAGAATAGCCTACTTGTGTAACAAAAGCTTCATGCACTGTAGATTTTTTGCAATATGCTTCCAAAGTTGGTAAAAAATCGTATTTTGGTAAATTTTGATCCTACGTTATCAGCTTGTATCTGCTGAGAGAATGACTTTCTAAAGCTAATTCTTTCCTCGTTTGTAGCCTGATAGTTCGTCCGAAAGGTGTGCAAGTGGCATCTGGATAGCTCAAATAATTGCTGAATTATGCGAGTTGAAATTCCAGTTAAATTTCTGTTTTCTCAATTTTGTCTCAATTTCAAAGGGCAATATCGCAAAAGGGTCATCTTGGATTTCAATTTTCTTTACATCATTAGAAAGAACACACTTTTCTTAACTAAAAAACGTTATTTTTATTTTTGAGACAAACCAGTTTCAAGGGATATTGCAGGTCAAAAATGTGTACGTCATTCAACGTGAAATCAAAGAAAAAAAGACATAGAACCGAAAAGTTGATGTCAATTTGTTCTATTAAAATTTACAGGAGCTATTGTACTTATTTTCTGATTAAAAAAAACCTTTTTTAGATGTTTTTGAACTTTAGTTTTTGTGTGCGCATCCGTAAAAACTCAAGAAATGGCAAAAAATAAAGTTTGATTTTTAACAAAAATAATTATCTGCTGCTATAAGAGCTTGAGTCTTTTCTTATGTGTTATTTTTAAGGTCTTGAAACAGAATTTCGGATGATATGTCACTTGGGAAGGTGTCATTAATATTTTAAATTCATGAAAAGCATTGTTTCCTTTTCAAAAAAATAAAATAAAATAAACATAAAAATAATTAATAAATGAGATAAATAATAAATAAAACAGTTAATGTGGTGTGTACGTGATAAAAAATATGTATAATAGGACTGCATAGCCATTTTCCTAAAATGCGATAACGATAGTTTTCGATAGAGTTGAATATTGCAATTATTTCCACCGTGTAAATAAATGATAACAATAGTAATTGAAAATATAATAAGTATTAATTGAAAATCCATTCATTATACTGCCGAGGATGTGTTTAGATATTCAGCCTATGATTGCAATTTGCCCATAAACAAAATTGATGAAAAATGTGAAAATGCTTTTTATGACCTTGAAACATTAATGACCTACAACCTTGCCAAGTGACATATCATCCGAAATTCTGTTTCAAGAGCTTAAAAATAACGCATAGGAAAAAACTCAAAAGCAGCGATAAGAGGATAATTATTTTTGTTAAAAACGAAACTTTATTTTTTGCCATTTCTTGAGTTTTTACGGATGCGCACACAAAAACTAAAGTTCAAAAACATCTAAAAAAGGTTTTTTTATCAGAACATAAGAACAATAGCTCCTGTAAATTTTAATAGAACAAATTGACATCAACTTTTGAGGTCTATGTCTTTTTTTTCTTTGATTTCACGTTGAATGACGTACACATTTTTGACCTGCAATATCCCTTGAAACTGGTTTGTCTCAAAAATAAAAATAACGTTTTTTAGTTAAGAATAGTGTGTTCTTTCCAATGATGTAAAGAAAACTGAAATCCAAGATGACCCTTTTGAGATATTGTCCTTTCAAGTTGAGACAAAATTGAGAAAAAAGAAATTTAACTGGAATTTCAACTCACATAATTCAGCAATTATGTGAGCTATCGAGATGCCACTTGCACACCTTTCGGACGAACTATCAGGCTACAAACTAGGAAAGAATTAGCTTCAGAAAGTCATTCTCTCAGCAGATACAAGCTGATAACGTATGATCAAAATTTACCAATATACGATTTTTTAACAATTTTGGCAGCATATTGCAAAAAATCTACAGTGCATGAAGCTTTTGTTACACAAGTAGGCTATTCTACCCTAAACAGTGATCATAATCACCAAGTTTGAGCCTGATAATCGTCTTAGGTCGCGATCAATAAAAGCACAAACTTGACGATTTGTTCATTTTTTTCAAGACACGAAAAAGAGGCCTTTTTTCAATAATTTTTATTGGCTAAACCATAAGGCTTGCAGAGCTATACTTTGGTATGGTTTCATGCAAGTCTTATATGTACATCCAAAAAAATTTTCATAAAAATCGGAGGGGGTCGAGTGGGGACGCCTCGTACACTTGACATGGAATGACCCTATAGTTTATTTTGGAAAAAATCTCTAAATTACGAAAGGAATTTGGGCTAGGAAATGTTTTCCAAAAAAAATCAAATTTTGAAAGAGTTACAGTGTCAAGAATGTTTTACTATATATGATTGATACGACTGGGGAGCTGTATAAAAATTAAAATTTCGTAACGTTTCTCTAACGGTTTAGAAATTAGCTATTGGGCCACGATAGGAGTGTACACCCTGTATATGGAAGTAAAATAAATTAGCTCTCTATGTATTGAAAATGTGCAAATTGGAATGAACGAAATTGACTGGATATAAACAATTGAAAATTTGAAAAACCTTTGAAATTTTAAAAAAACTTTTGAAATTTTTGAGAAACATTTGAAAAATAATTGAAACATACAAAGAAGAAGCGTGGGTAATGTGCTGCTTAATTTTCAGAGAGCAGGAGCAGCGGTCAAAATATCAGCTTTGTAGGTTTCTACCGATTTTGATAATTAGGGATTCAAATTTGCTGCTACTTTGTTCCATTAGAATAATTATCCTTCAGTGTTTATTCTCTACTATGCTAATCTCTTTAAGAATTCCATGCGACAAATGAGATGTTTGTAGTTTCTTCCCTGATTACTGATTTTGGCAACATGTTAGTCCACCAGCTTTTACACTGCTCGACATTGAAAATGCAACACCAAGAAGGAGTGGTCAGAAATTCATGCAAATTTTACCGTAGACGCACGTCACTGAGTTATGCAAATGATATGAAATGCGCAGCTCTCCGACGCTCGTGAAGTAAGATATAAGAGAATGAAGTTGAAAAGTGGGCTATGTTCATGTTGGTTTTTCTGCCAGACTAATTATCGGAGAAATTTGGTTTTTGTCTCGAAGGATACGTGTGATAGGAGGAAATGCCACGCCGTCCTCAACGAAGACACTTCCAGCATATAGACGACTTTACAAGGGGTATGGTGATCGGACTGAGAAGGGGAGGTTGGTCCATACGTCAAATTGCAGCTGATACCCACATGGATGCAAGCACTGTGCATCGGCTGTGTCGGAGATGGTTGGAAAGAGGAAATGTAGCCACATTGAAGGGTGCAGGTGCAGCCAGAGTGACGTCAGACCGCTTGGATCGACGGATTCACCGACAAACTGTGGCGGACCCGCAAGTCACTTGTACATCGATTCTGCAGCACGTGCAAGGTACCCTGGATGTTCCTGTGTCGACCAGAACCATTTCCCGTCGACTGGTTGCACGTGGCCTGCAATCACGACGCCCGCTAAGAAGACTGCCATTGACCTCACAGCACAGACTCCAACGTTTGGAATGGTGCCGGACCAGAGCGACGTGGATGGCAGAATGGCAAACCGTAGTGTTCTCAGATGAATCCCGCTTCTGTTTGTCCAGCGATAGTCATCGCATACGTGTGTGGCGTCGACGTGGAGAAAGATCGAATCCGGCAGTAACTGTGGAACGCCCCACAGCGCGTCAACGTGGCATAATGATTTGGGGCGCTATTGCATACAATTCCGTATCACCTCTAGTTCGTATTCGGGGCACTATGACGGCCCAACGATATGTAGATAATGTACTGCGGCCGGTGGCAATCCCCTACCTTCAGGGTCTGCCAAATGCAATTTTTCAACAGGATAACGCCCGGCCTCACAGTGCTCGAATCAGCCAACATGCTCTACGAGGTGTAAAGATGCTTTCCTGGCCACCATACTCTCCTGACTTGTCACCAATCGAACATGTGTGGGACGTGATTGGACGCCGTTTGCAAAACCTGTCACTGCCTCGTTCAGAGGACGAACTGTGGCAAATGGTTGAAAGGGAATGGAGTGCCATCCCTCAGGACACCATCCGCAGGCTTATTGACTCCATGCCTAGACGTGTTTCTTCGTGCATCGCTGTCCGCGGTGGTCCTACTTCTTACTGAGCCGACGCCGTCCTCGCTCTAAATTTTGCTTATTTATTTTGAAATAAATATCACTTATTGCTCCATGCTGTCTCTGTCTTCTTACCAAATTTCATCAATTTCTGACCACTCCTTCTTGGTGTTGCATTTTCAATGTCAAGCAGTGTATAATAGACAATGCTTAAAGTCCGTTAGAGGGGTCTCAGTAGCCGAGGGGTCTAAGGCGTGTATCTGTATAGCCGATAACTCTGAGACGGTGGGTTCGACTCCCACCCTCGCTCCGGGTGTACTTCCCTTCCTTTGTGATGTAACTCTTCCATACATTGTCTGTACAAGATATATGTAATAAAAATGATATGTAACGGAGGCAAAACACTAAAATGTAGTCCTCATCAAAAACCTGGGCATATAGGCTCAAACGAAACGAAACGAAAGTCCGCCAGGAGGAGCGTTGACTGGAAGTGAACAGGGCAGCGTGTTAGACCTGAATCGAATTGGACTACGATATTGGTTTGCTGGTTCTTGGATTTGGGTATGTGTCTGTTTTCTTTTCTTTGTAGGTAAGAGCTGGGAGTGGTTATTTAATTCTTCAGCTTATCTCAATTTATTCAATCACAGTTTCAATTATACAGTTAAAATAAAGCAAAATAAAGCAATGTTTCAGTTTTACTGACTCAAATACATCAAATTTTATTGCCGTATCATAATAAATCAGCTGACTTATTTCAAACCTAACCTACCTCTTACGAAACCTACCAATTTAATATTTTGACCGCTGCTCCTCCTCTCTGAAGATTAGGCAGCACATTACACGTGTTTCTTCTTTTTATATGTTTAAATTGTTTTTCGAATTTTCAAATATTTCTAAATTTTCAAAAGTTTTTAAACTTTTGAATTGCTCCTGTTATTTTTTTTTATTCCATTATGCACATTGTCAGCACTTAGAGAGCTGATTTACTTAATTTCCATGTATAAGTAGCAATTAATATTAAGCTGAAATAAAAGAGCTCGTTAATTTGTAAAATTTAAAAAAAATTTCCATCCTGTATGTATATATATATATATATATATATATATATATATATTATTTATATATATATACATTCTAGCAGTACCCGCACGGCGATGCCCGTGCACTAAATGGAAGTCAACTGAATAAAGTTTAATTCACTCCCACCCTCTGAAGTAAAATTATTATATCAAAGTTTGAAACAATTCGCAATATAAATCAAAAAGCATTAAGTTAAGTAACTAACAGGAGCTTAACTAATATTCATTATACAAATGTAGTCAGTTTTCAAGGTTTACCTCTATACGCAAATTTAAACCTCTATGTAACTTCAGGGACGAAAGAAAAATTTGCATTTCTACTTTAATTAGAAACGAAGTTGCATGTAAAAACTTTAGGGTTTTTTTTTTTTTTTCATTTAAAAACGCAACCACTCCCAGCCGCCAGAAACCTGGCATGCTGCTTAGAAGAGTATAGGGAAGAATATATTAACCCATTTATGCCCAAGTTTTTTTTAACAATTTTTTTCAATTTTATCTGCTTAAAACTCTTACTTGGAATGTTCTAAATACATTTTAGACGTCGAATAGATCACCGCTGCCATATTTATTAAGTTATTCAATGTCCTTTTTATGGGACACTGGGGTGACATATGAGCATGATTATACAAAAATGATATAATCATTTTTGCAAACTAACATTACGGAAGACTTCTGTGATCTATTTTAAGCGAATCATTTTAAAATAGTTTAATTTTATGAAAAATTAGTTCGCAAAAAGCAATCTTTCTGCGGCTACCCATGCTCGGATCGTTGCTTGACTGATTTGTCTAAAAATAGCTGTCAATAAATGAACTCTAATGTCCAGCTAGCGGCTTCATATGGTTTTCTCAAATAGAAGGACTATTTAACTTGTGAAAAACAGCCTTAGAGTAAAAGGATATACGTGTTACAAGTTTTTGTCTGCAGAAACTAACAAGCGTCCCGTCTTTAGGCTACTGGGCATAAATGGGTTAAAGAACCAGACGTCTATTTAATAGCTTCAAAATATTTAACATAATTAAGTTATAAAGCTGGAAGTGCGGTCGTTCGCGAGTATTCTAATATCACGATAGCTACCAGTTTTTTTTTTTTTTTTTTGCCTCGCTTTGCTTTATAAGAGGATTTTTGCCTCCAACTCGACTACTTTCCTATGCCATGCTGATGAGAGCATAAAAAGCTCGAAACTGCAGTCCCTAGATCGAAATAGCCGAGTTGGCGGTGTATTGAATAATTAAGTTATTAGTTACCTGTCCTATCATTGATGTAGTTCAAAATACGAACGGAATCACTCGATCTTACTTCCAACGGTGTGATATCTGGGCTCAGAGTAAAAGCTAGAGGCACTCCCATATGTTCGTGGAAATTCTTTCCTACAGGCAAATCAGCAACAACTGGAATCTATTGTAAAACAACATAAAAATCAAAATTTTTGAAGTCTTTTGGAGGAAAAGACAGTTGGAAAAAAACAAATAGAATCTTTGCCACTGTTACACTAAAAAATAAATGTTGTTTTTACATTATAATACAGCTAATTTTATTTTAATTTTACAGTTATAAACTGTAAAATTGCAAATTTTTACAGTTTATAAACGTGCATTTTATAGTTTTAAACTGGAACCTCTACTGCCAGTATTATATTATTGTTTTTGCAGTATAACACAGCTAATTTTGTGGTAATAAATTGCAAAATTGCTAATTTTACAGTAATAAACTATAAAATAGCTAGTTTTACAGTTTATACTGTGCTTTTACAGTTTTAAATTGAAATATCTGCTTTCAGTATTGTCACATTGAATGAATGTACTGTAAAAACAAGAGCTTATTTTTCGCAGTTGCAGTGTGGAGCATTTTGGCTAAGTTATTTTCCATACGGTTTTAAAGAACTTAATAATGCATTAACCCTTTAAGCGGTCAATTATTTTACCAAAAATGCTTCCAAAAAAGTAATATTTTTTTATTGCATATAGTTAAGTACCATACTTAACAGAATAAGAATATTAAGAATTTTTTAATTTTTTTCCGTTTTCAATGCTTTTACAACATTTTTTATTTTACAATTTTGGTCACAAAACCCCTAAATGTTTGCTTTTTCCAAGTACATTCTGCATGCAGTAAAGAAAAGTTTACAAATTATGCAAAAAATTTTCTCACACTTACTGTGAATTTTGAGGTTTACAATTTTCCGAACAGTTCGGGCAAACCAGAAAAGGAAATCTGAAAATATCGATGCCCATACGCCGTACGGACAAACCAGATGAGGCCAATTTCGGGTAGCACGTCGTACACCGTACGGGCAAACTGCTTAAAGCGTTAAGTCTGCATTACATCTGACATTAATCTTTTTTTTATCAATAGTAATTGAGCAGTAGATTTAAAATAATAAAGAAACGTTAAAATGAGGGCGTCGTAATCGTGCTAAAGACATTTTTAATCAGGCAGCTTTTTTTTCTCAAGTTTTAACTCTTTATGCCACGACGGAACTCAGTAGTCCCGCTCATATTAATTTAGTATTATGAATCCTATAAATGGCCGGAATCATGCTGAAGCTTTTGAGTACCACTCCTTGTACTTCACTGAGAGGCCGAAAGATGGTACCTATGATTGGAAACAGTTTTCTTGGGGGGCACTAAGGCGTAGGGGGCCTTAGACCCCAAAAATTTCAAAATTTTTTTACTCGAGAAAAATGATTTTTGACGTATTAGCAACACAAAAAAACAAAAAGAAATATGTAAAAATTCATTGTTAACTTAATTTGGGACATAAAGGGTTCAAGGAAGGGGAATTTCTTTAGCTGTACTATTTATTTGGAAAAATTTATCCGTGGAAAAGTTTACCACGGTGCGTGCGGCGAAAATTTTACGTTTATTTTAGAAAAATTTTACCGTGGTGAGGCAAAATAGTTATTAAACTATTATAAACACTACAGTAAGTTACAATCGAGATAAAGTCAGAAAAATCCAAAGCAGTTAAAAAAAGTTACTTATAAGGGGGAGGTTACGTATAAGAGAGAAAATGAAACAAATAAGGTGCCTGAAATCGTTCAAGCTCTTCTCTTGGTCCTATTCCCGAAAGCATGAGAATCTTGGCAGTGTTAACCGTTCCGGCCGACACGATGACTTCTCTTGCTGCAGCTGCTTGATACGAATAGCCTTGGAAATCAAACTGAACACCAGTGGATGCGCCATTTTCTGTCAAGATCTGTATAATAAAATGGAGAAATCATGCAGTTCGTACTTTAGAAAAGCTTTACTTTTCGGTTTGATGAGAAGAAAAAAAAAGAAAAGAAAAAAAATGAGAGTAATACGAGTTTTGGCATTTTGAATTCAAATTATGTTGTTGTTAATAGGTGCGTGTGTGTATGTGTGTAGATAATTTCTCAAATAACGTAATTAAAGCATTCAGTTCTAGAACTAAGAATTGTGAAAAAATGGAATTTGCCACCAAGAAACTACATTAAGCAATTATAGCATAAATACAACGTTATTAAAAGCACAAATGAGTACTGCAGACAGGTGTTTTGGAGTTACAAGGAACGCCTTTTTTAATGCAAAAAAATTGTGAGCTTATGGATGCACAGACATCCGACAAAAAGTTTACGTTCCTTGCAACGTCGAAAAACGTGTATGCAGTATTTCTGCGCATTTGTGCTTTTAACAGCGTTGTATTTATGCTAGTATACTTATGCACAAATTTATTTGTTTTATTACAATGAGCAATCTGCCGACATTGTGGTGTAGTTAAGACGCTGGCCTCTCACGTCAAAAGGCGTGGCATCAAACCAGACTCCAGTTGGTGGTTTTTCGTGATGCAAAAATCAACAGCGTCCATGTCGTATAATTATGTTGCATGTAAAAGATCTCTCGAGTACTTGTTAGGCTTATAGTATTTCTTGGCAAAATTAAATTCCTAGTGCAGTTTCGCATCGAATAGAGCCCAGGTGCTTCCATCTAGTGAGGAAACTGGGCGTCAAAATTTTCGTGAAAATGGCATTCTGTTGGTGGTGATGCCACATGAAAGAGTGGATACCGGTCTCAGGGAATACACTAGGTCTGCAAATGGCAAGAAGCTAAAACGCAACCAAATTTGAAACAAACACTAAGCAATCTTAGAAATAAATATAAGTAAAAAAAATAAAATAAATTGATCAGCGAAAAAATTAATTTCTTGAATTTGTTCTAAAACAGACTGCATCATCATCCTACTTACCTTTGTCACAAAAGCATTTGAGACGATGTCAAGATTCGGCCGGTTTTCAGCAGGAACTAAATACGCTTTAGCAGTGGTACATCGTTGACCTCCACGAACAGTAGCTTCAGGGTCATAATATCCTAAAATAAAAGTACTGATATCAGTATTCACAGGATCATTTCCACGCAAAATGAGTTACCCAAAGTTTGAGTGAGAAATCATGAAAAACTGCTTAAATTTTCAGAATTTTCTCATATAAGTAAGTGAAATAGTCCTGATGAACATGAATATATATATTTTTTAAACATGTGCTTCTCTCCTAGGCCTCTCCTCCTATGCTACTCTACAGCATTTACTAATAAACCGGCAAGTGACGTACACCAGGAGAGAACCACGGTGGCCTAGAGGTAGAGTCTTCTCCTCGTAAGCAAGTGGTCGCGGGTTCGGGTCCCGCCTTGCCCATGGATGTCAGTTCCTCCTCTCTGTTCCGTAAATCTGTCCTGTGTTTGTCAGGAGGCAAGGCGCATAGTACGCAGTCCTCATGTAGGTCGAAGCTGATGGCTTTTATATAAAAAAAATGAACCAGGATCACTTGGCATGTGCTTGGGTTGTATTACACTAAAAAATGAATGTTGTTTTTTTCAGTGCAATACAGCTAATTTCATAGCAATAAACTGTAAAAATTTCTAATTTTACAGTAATAAACTGTGAAATTGCTATATTTAGTTTTTCACCGTGAATTTTGCAGTTTTAAACTGGAAACTCTGCTGCCAGTATTATGCTGTTTTTTTTTATAGTATAATACAGCTAAATTTTACGGAAATAAACTAAAATTGCTAACTTTACAGCAAGAAACTGTGAAAGTGCTAGTTTTACAGTTTATTACTGTGCATTTTTGTTTTAAACTGGAACTGCCTGAATTATACTGTAAAACAAGTTCCCTTTTTCCAGTGTATTGGGTATGAACCTTTTTTTTTTTTTTTCAATTTTATGCACTGATGATGACTTAACAGCATGACTTGATAACCTCGAAGCAGCAGTTTGGTGATTTATTTACTTCTTTTTTAATAGATTTTATTTGCACTTTTATTTAATATGTCCAGTTTTACTTATAAGAGTAAACTTTTCCCCTCTCCCACTCCTGAAAAAAAAATTAGGGGTGGCTTATTCATAATTATTATTGATTTCGACTTTTTACTATTTTCTTTTAACTTTTTTTATACTTATATCAATTGAATCTGAAAAAAAACAGTAAATGTTTACCAAAGGGGTGATATTGTTTTACTGTATCAACATTTAACTGTAGTTTATCATTAAAAACTCATTTATTATCATAGGAAGATGCATATGCATATTTACGCACTTAAAAATAGACTCCCTTAAGTAGTAAGCAAAAGTAATTCTAAAATGTGAAGCATCAAATACAGCAATTTAAAAAAACCTTAGCAAAACATACACTTTATGTTTTGCTAAGGTTTTTTTTAAATTAATGATCACAAGATCTGTTTCATGAATGTCTTGCAAATAACCTATGACACAACACTTTTCAGTATTTATCAATAATCATTACAGCATTCTCTAAATTATTCCGATAAAAATTTTAAACGTTTCTTAAAGAGTAAAAGTATTAGCGAAGAAAAAGATCTTATTTCATACTGTCTTCAATATTATTTTCTGTTAATAGTGCATATAATAATAATTCCCCTCTTCTCTCCAAAATCAAGGCAAAAACGCAAAAGCAAGTCTTTTGTTCTAAATAAAGTCATTTTTTAGACAGAAGTGATGTTTTTCTAATATGTGAGAATATTTAATCAAAGTGTACTCACCAATTTGCGACGGCCCATTTACATCTCCAATACGTATACCCTGCTGCTTAGCGTATTCATTTATTTTTACTTTGATTTCAGGGACGTACGGTGATTTCTCTACAGTTATGGGTCCACCGACTCCTCGATAACCTGGAATTTTTTCGAATGGTTGAGAAGAAAATTCGCTGAAAAAAGTTTACAAGTAAAAAATGCTTAACCCATTAATGATTGAAATCTTTTTTTCCAAAGATATTTTGTATATTGGTTACGAAGTAGTGTTTAATGGACAGAAAAAATAATTAAATTTTTTTTTTATTAGTAAAAAAAGAAAAATCGTCTTTAGAAAGGGACGCTAGGCACGAGAGGGTACATACTTTTTTTTACTGAATTTTTTTTCTGCCTACGATATAATATTTAAAAAGACATTTTATAAGAAGAAATAAAAGCAGCAAATAACACAAACTGGGAAGCTGGGGATATTTTTAAAAACTTAGCTTCTTGTTCTTGAGATTATGAACGATGTAATTCTTGATAATGATCATAATAAAACGGCTACAGAACACACTTTGCAATGGTTATGCGCTGCAATCTGTTAATAATAAATTGAAACAATACCAAAGTAATAATTGAACGCTATTATTTGGTTAAAATGCTCATTTTTGGAAAATTCAGACACACTTTTTGGACCGTCCCTAAAAAGGGACGCTAGGCATTAATGGATTAAATAAAAGGGGTGAATATAGATTGTTTTGCATAGAGAGGGAAATATTTTAAGCCGCTTGGATATCTTGGAAACAGCAAGCTTTAGAAGAAAAATAATAGGAGCAAAAATTTCATTTTCAGTTAGCTCCTCTTTCGCTTACTGGTGATCAGGGCAAGAATATACTGCATGGAATGGGTGCTTAATTATTAGCAAAGTAGAAAGCAACCGTCAGGGGGAAAGCATATCGAACCTGCTTATCTCAAAAACCTCTCTATGCCGAAATTTTTCAATTTCCCTGCTTTTAGTGTAAATTTAATGTTTTGTCTCATGTTTATCTCGAATGATTTTTCCTGAAAACTTCTATATCTCGAATTTCCACGACTCTGGTTTTTGAATTTCATCTCCAGCCACCTCTATCAATGGCATAACTTATAGAGACAAAAATAATCTTTTGCACAATCATTCAAAAACTATGTTCGTACTTAAAGGTATGCATTAACTTGCTACCTAGCCATCACGATTAATAAAACGTGGACTCACAGCATGTCGTACAGTAAAATATTCAACAATATCAATGCAAAACAATTTAATAAGTATTTGACTTTGTTCCAATTGTTTATTTTTGTAAATTTTATCAAAACCTCTGTATCTCGAAACCTCCGCATCTAGAATTTTTCTTTTGTCCCGTGAAATTCGAGATAGACAGGTATGACTGTATACCAAATAGATCAACCAGTAGGAATTCACAACAAGAATCTACACCGACCAATCTACAAACTGCGAATCAGCACCGATAGCGGAGTAAGATGAAGGCCTCCAATCAAAAGCCCGAAAACAAAGAGAGTGGAAGAAACAATCACCAGAAGAAGCAATTTATAATTGCTTCGAGATATCAGAAAAAAAAATGGAACACTGGAAAAATCATTGACAAGAAAATGACACTTTTTTCAAAAAAAAAAGTAAGCTTTCCAAAAATTGAGGTGATAGACTAAAGAATGTTACAAATTATTCAAGCAGATGAAAAATGTAAACAGAGACCACAAGGCTAACAATACTGAGTAGGAGAAGAACGTGCAAGTTCCTTGTGTTTAACAAAAATTTAAGGCTCTTTCAGACGGTGCATGAGAGCACGTTTAATCTGATTAACGTATACAAGCCAATATTTGCAGGAAAAACTACGAGTATATATATATATATATATATATATATATATATATATATATATATATATATATATATATATATATATATATATATATATATATATATATAAACTACTAGTACCCCAGTTACTATGGCAATGAATAAAATGCTGGCATATACATACAGTTTACATGAAAGTCTACATAATGTACAATACAAAGGAAAAATACTAACTTATAATGTACTTCCCGAGAGGAAAAACATATTTACCATTTGCAACATTCTCAGGACTTCTATCATCTTCCAATTTTTTGAAGTAAGGCAGCACCTCTTCATAACTCCAGCCTTCCGCACCCATTGCTGCCCAATCATCGTAATTCTGTCGATTCCCCCGAATTGAGACCATGCCGTTCAGCACACTGGATCCACCTAAGGCTTTCCCGCTTGGCCATGCTACTTGCTAAGAAAGTGAATAATTGTAAGGTCAACAAGAAAGTCCGTAAAGAACCCAAAGAATCTAATTTAGAGTATAAGAACAAATATTTTTCAACATGAGGTATCAGAAAGATTTAGATACAAAGTACTTTGTAGGGGACTTCTTTAGTAGGGTGGGCCGAAAGTGACTTTTTTTTTTTTAATTTCGATGATGGGGGTGCGAAAAAGGTGCCATTGGGAAAGCTAAGTGCATATGAAAGATTTGAAATTTTTTAGTCAGTTTCTCGAACTGCCGCAATTGCGTTAAAGTTTGGAGAAAATGCAGCTTTTTGAAATTTTTAGGAAATCATTTTTTTAATTTTTTTTATTACCGAACATTCTAACACCATGCATTCTATCTGGCAACCAATGTAGTTAGTTTAGAAAAGTACGGCGGAAACAGTATTTTAACGTTTTGACAAAATTTAATTTAAGACGCAGAAAAAAACAGGAAATTGCCAAATCTTTTAGGCATTTGTGGAGCATGAAGGAATCATACCGCAGACTTCAAATTTTTATGGAATTTCTTTGCCCCCAATGGCACTTTTTCCGCCCTACCCGTTATCGAAAGTAGAAAAAAAATCAATAATTTACTAAACATCTCGAAAAAACTGCATTTTTTCCAAGCTTCAAGGCATTTGCGGTAGATCAAGAAATTGACCAAAATTTTTTCAAATTTTTTCTGTGCACTTTGATCCCTCAATAGCAGCTTTTCCGCAACCCCTATCATCGAAATAAAATAAAAAGTCATTTTCGGCCCACTCTATTCTTCAGTGGTGGATTACAATATCGCACGACATAACGGCCCCAAAAGAGATGGGGACTGTACATAAAAAAAAAATTTACGTTAGGTAAAGGAGCCCCAAAAATACATTGCAGCATGACCCCAAATGTGTAAATCTGTCACTGATTCTTTTCATCGTTGGAAATATTTTTTTTTTTTTTTTTTTTGCAACCAAAGAATGTCGGTCGCGTAAAATGAAAATATTTTTTACGCTTACTTGCTTTTGTATTGCGTTTTAGTTCAACTGCATTGCTTTTCAATAAGAATCAAATGCATTATTTATCAAAGGTGTTCTCTCCCTTTTTTTGCGACAACGTCACAACTTTCTCAAATATTCATCAAATTTCAAAGTAAGGTATCATTTTAAAGATTCTTTCCACCACTTTCAGCGAAAAATAAATATACAGCGCACATTTTGGTTGTTTTATAAGAAATAAAAACGATTTATTCCGTTTTTTACCCAGCATTACTTTAAAGTATAATATCCCTTAAGGGAAGACCAGTGATTCTATTGGTAACTGCTAATAATCCGATCATCCTGGATTCAAATTCTCATGGACTTGAAATTCTTCAGCAGAATTCCAATCCAAGTTTCCATAAATGTATAATTTAACCTCATTGCTGCCAAACTACAGTTCTATTCTTATTAAAGTTTTAAAAAATATTTAGGGGCAGGCGGCAAGTTTTACTTCAAAATGTAGTTATAAGTTATGATAACAGAAAAGTAAGTTTAACAGTTAAGTGTCAAAGGATTATTCAATATAATTTTGATATTTTATTTACTTACCCTGTTATTTAATGACTGACCGGTGTTTTTCTGAGGCACAGTGCGATAGTTCCAGTCAAATTCTGATTGCAACAAGACCGGTTGAATTAAAGGAACTTCGGAAACTAAGGGTGCAGGGCCCCCGGCTTCCAGTAGTAGAACGTTAACGCAAGGAACCTCTGATAATCGAGAAGCTACAACAGAACCGGCGGAGCCTGCTCCCACTGAAAGATAAGAGAATATATTTTTTCGTTTCCTTAGTTTTCTTATTGCTAAGTTAATTTTTAAAGCTAAACATTACGTTTTGAAGCCTATATTTGAAGTCATCATGTTTTGATAGTTGACGATATTTAAAAATAATGCGCCATGTTTTTCACTTATTAAACATATAATAAAATAAAATCTTTGTTAGCATGTTTGTGACTTCCGTCCCGAGAAACGAAAAGGTCCAGAATATTCTTTCGAAATTGTGCACCTCACATCCCGAGTTTTGATAAATAACTTTTGTTGAAGTTTTATATTATTTTGAGCAATTTCTACCTCACAGACTATACTAATTGGTAAAAAAAAATATTTTCTGTAAAAAATCCATTTTTTTTCTTTTATTGAAACGCATTTGCACTTCTTCATTCCTTACTTTTTGACTATATTTTGTACGTACCACATCCAATTAAAATTCTTTTTTTACTTAGATACTACTTCTTTTAATAGCCGTTCTATATTTTTGTGCCAAAAATCAAACAAAAAAAGGATTAATCGTTTTTCATTCCCCTAAACAGGTAAATCCTCTTCACTTAAACTTTATAATAAAGTACTTTTTATGTCAGATATATTTATTGCAAATTAAAATGAGTTTCCTTTTGGGAGTAAATAAAAACCACCTTTTCAAAATGAGTTTAAATATGAACATTTGATCATCACTACTCACCAACGATGTAATCATACTCCCTTCGAAATGTCGTTTTCGTGCTTGGTGTGTGTCTTTGTGTCGCCAGAGACATGAGGAGAAGGGGGAAAAGGGTTGAATTAGCAAAAGGAGAGGGATAGGCCCTCTCAGCTGCTACGTCCATGTTGTCTGAAAATAATAAGAAAAATGAAGTTACTTTGATTCATTAGCTGAAATGTTCATAGTTTTCTGAAAACTGTTGGAAAATTTTAAACATAAGTTGCAGCACTCGAATAAAGTTTCATAAACTAATTAGGAATATAAAAGTGATTCAAAAATCCCTCATACTTTAAATTTCCATTGATAACTCACAGCATTTTTATTACTGATTGACACTGCTAGAAGACCTGTCATTTCAAGTTTTTTTTTTATTTGGGGGGGGGGGCGGTTAAAGGGTACAAACAAAATGCGATTCCATCGGAAAACAACAAAACCACACCCACTTAAATGTAAAGACATTGATTGCTCAAAGACAGGGGGGGGTCAATTGCCCAACCCCCTGAACCCCATAAATGCCGGGCCTGACTGCCAGTATAGTTCCATAGACAAGAAAAGAAAAAAAAAATTCCCATCATGACAACGTGTTTTTATGGCTCGTATCTATTTAATTTGAAAGAAATTATTTTAACCATTCCTGAGCTTAATAGATACAGTATCGGGCATTGGCCAGATAGTACCTTTTCTCCATAAACTCCCTACGTATTAGCATGATGTCTCAAAATTGCCATTTATAGTGCTCCTCTGGTACTTTGACCTCCGACATTGACAATGTTTCCTTCTTTTCGGGTAATGTTGAAATCTAATTGTAGATGATTGGAGTTGGAAGACTTCTGCAAAGGGACTGCAAAAAAAACCTACTTCAATTCAGTGCCAAGTGCCCTTTCCCATTACCCGGAAATAAGAACATTTGTCTCTGTTAGACTTATATTGCTTACCAGATGAGCACTATAAGAACGCTTTTCCACTTAACGGGGACACGACAACGGCAAAAATCAGCAATACTACAACGATAAATACAGTATCGTATCGTCCATTGCTCTGTTTTTACATTCAATCGATATCGCTTCGTATGCCATACCTCTATTTCAAAAATAGTAAATGGATGAATGGATGTCTGGCTGATGAAAAAGAACGGCTCGTGCTTTCCGATAAAAATGGTCTGATAAACGATATCGGCAAAACGGAAACGACACCATCTTCATTGACTCGGCAGGTAGAAATGCGCAAAGCATATGTTATAATGCATTTTGCCAGCAACAATATCGGAAAGCGACAATCGCGTACGATTTATCGACTGTCGTATAGGAAAGTGGAAGCGACGCCGGAGAAATAGTCGGTTCATCCCAGGAAACGTTAGGGCGCTTTTCCACTTACCGACACGGCAACGATAAATCGTAAGCGATTGTCGTCATCCGACATTGGAGCACGCAAAATGCATTAAAATATGCTATGCGCTTTTCCATCTCCCGATTCCAGGACGAGTGCGCCGTCTCCGACCGAACGCTGTCGTTTGTCGTCCTATTCGTGTCTGATGGCATCCGTCTCGCCTTTAAAATCGGGACGATATTTATCCGTCTGTTTACATTCTTCGAACTATAGCAATGGCGTTTGAATTCGACATCTCTGCATTAATAAAATATAAGCTTCAATTTGCAGACGATTGACAAAAGATGTAGCAATAAAAGATTTGAATCATTTTATTTTATACTTTGTTTCATTAATTGTAGCGCAGACGATTTTTAATGCTTCAAAAGAGATTAAATTTTCATTCTGAACTTTCTTCGATGAGCAACACAGTAGTCATGGCATTCAAGTTTGACGTGTCTGTTTTGTGTGAATTAATTGAGAAGTGACTGTGTCTATGGGATAAGCGAAATATTTTATACAAAAAAACAAAATTCACAGGGAAAAAGCCCGGGAAGAAGTTTTTAGCTTTTTAGATGAAGAATTTGACGGCAAAATTTCTACAGACAAGAAAGAAACAGGTAAGTTCAAAGAGCATTGTTCGTAACTATAAAAATATATTATACACTTTAGATTAAACTACTTGTGTTAAATAACCTTGTCCAGATTTTAAATTTTTACTATTCTTTGTAAATTTAGTAAAAATCTTTAAAATCACCTAAAATCTTTTCGCAATTTCTTGAAAAGTGTATAAAACTCGCCTACAATGTAACTTTCTTTACAAATATCGTGCACCCAATTTGTTTTCTTTTTCTCATGAGGTAAAGCAAATATAGTAGTCGTAATCTGTTAAATTGAGCAGCTGTAATAATATACGTGCGAACAAAGTGCTGTTTCGAAATGAAATGCGGTGGAAAATGACCCCTTCGGGGAAACGATATCGTTTGAGTGGAAAAGCAGTGCTATAGACGACACGACACCGTACTTATCGTTGCAGTATTACCGTCCGACTTTCGTCGTTGTCGTGTCGTCAAGTGGAAAAGCGCCCTTAGGCCTGTCATTTAGGGGGTCGAAGGGTCAATTCTCTTTGGTGCTCAACGTATTTACATGTAAGTGAGAGCATTTTTTTGCCAGTTTTTTTTTTTTAGTAACTTTCTTGTCATCTTTTATGCCTTCGTCCCATAGCCTATTTCATGCTAAAATGAAATAGGTGAGCCTTAAATTGATGATTCATTGTTAATCGTAATCTTTGTTGGAAAATACTCATACTTAAATGTGTTAAATTTTATCAATTTGTATGCCTAAAAGCTTATCTCTACTACTCTATCTAGAGCCGCTATATAGACAGGCCGACGCATCAAGCTTAAGTTCAACCACTTTGGATCCAATTCATTAACTTTTACTTTCAACTTTTATTGTTGCGGAGCTAGGGTTACCACAAGAAAGCTTTGGAACAATACCAAGCTTCGCCAAATTCACGTGCCGCTAATAATTGCTCAGAGAGAAATTACTAAAAAGCGATAACTTGCCAGAAAAGACAACAGTTAATAGAGAAAACAGATACTGAAACACGAGCTGGATCCAAAGTTGTGAAACTTAATCTTGATGCGTCGGCTCGTCTATATAGGGACCTTAACTCTATCTATTCAAAATTGAAAGAAAATGGCCATTTTGAGACAAAAAAAAATTGAATTTTGAGCTTTTTCGATTTTTTTTTTTTAATTTCAAAACCATGTGAATACTAGTGCATCAAGAAACCTTTGTGCCAAGTTTGATGAAAATCCGACGAAAACTGAAGTTGTATAAGGAACAAACATACAAATATACATACATACATATATCCATTTTTATATATATAGATAACTCTACTTAACAACTAAAAACAATGAAATGAAAATCCATTTCTGTTCAAAGCAAACACAAAGACTCTTTAATTTCACACGGTTTGTTTTTGAAGGAGCGATAAAATATCTATTAAATGTTTTACCTTTTCGTCTGCTCTTGTACTTAATAAAACTTTCTCCTGTTTTGTAACGTAGCAGTGAAGCTGAGGAGTTTTAAAAAAACTGTTAAACGAAGACTTTTCAGACCGTTTGATGACTGCCCTGAGCAGCTAAATAAACTGCATTCGTACAAACAGGACATTAATTTTCGGACATACTGAAACGCCCTTTTCTCTAAACAAATATAAAATAAACTGGATAAACGGAAATAAAATGCGAGTTCCAAAATAGTTCCAAGATCGCATTCTTATAATTGTTTAATCAGCTTTTGAATTATTTATAACTAACTGTAAACGGTTACATAAGCCTTTCCCTTTTTATGCCGTTCACCTTTTTACGCCAAGATTCCAGCCTTCGGCGACTGGTTAAATAAATTTGATGACGATGTTTAACAATCTATATCTGTCTATATAAATATCAGTTGGAATAAAACATTTTCTTTATCTTTTAGGGCCCTGCTCCACATTGACATAAAGCAGAAAAATAAACCAGAAACGTAAAATGGATTAAATAATGTTTCTATGGAAAGTACCCGGATTTTCGGTTTCTGCCTTCTGTTTCGGTCGCGTTTTCCGCTGATGTGGAGCCGGGCCCTTACTGTCTGTCCTAGTCTATCAGTACGATCTATGCATAACTATCTCTATATTTATACTTATCTGCCTAGTTTTCTCTATTTATTTTATTCTAACCTACTTCTAATCCCTAAAAAAAATCAATGCAAAAAACTGCGAGTTTTATTTAACTAAAGCAGCATAAAAAGTAAAAAGTGGGGAATTCTCAAATTTATTGGCTCTATAATTAGTAGATAGCGAGTCTCGTGATTCCATTGCTCAACCTTATGATTGATAAATAACGGTCTATTCTTTAACATGGAGAGTGAAACTTGAAGAATTAGTATCAAGCAGCAGCTCCTTTCTGTCAAGTTTGAAACATTGCTTGAAAATGACACTACACATACTTCACTGCAGACTAAAAATCAACTTAAATTCAATAAAACTTAGCTCTCGTGTTCATGAAGCTTCCATATATTATATCCCTAAATCAGAAGAGGTGATATAATTCAATGCTGTAGAAACACTTCAATCACAAAACAACTTAAATGTTCAACTGTGAAAGGGCTTTTAATCTGTTTAAAAAATGAAATTATAATTTTTATAAATTAAAATTGGAGCGTAAGCTCAGACAGCATGTAATATATTTTTGTCTCTTTTTCTTGAGGTCTTTCTAGCTTAGTGCTTAGCGGGAAAGCTCTACCTTGACATGCCACAGGTACGCTTGTTTTGTTTTCTTGGAGTGCTGCTTGTTCTTTTTTTTTTTTTTTTTGAAAGTCATCATGAGAAAAGAGCCAGGGGAGAAAAGCATCATTCTTTTTTATATTAATTATGACGAAAAATTAGGAAAATCGGACACCTCTTTGAAAAGCAAAACAAAAAGACACAGTTTTAAGAAAATATGGTACAGATGAATAGGAATAACGTTGATAGCCTTACCTTATTTCACTTGCTCCACTAATTCTAGAGTGTTGAAACGTTGATCATGCTGGAAAAAGCAGTTGACTATTTCCACTCTAACTTTCGGTAGATGGTCAGAAGAAGCTTTAGCAAACTTATTCATATTAATTTGCTGTTAAACGGTTTGGGACAATGTGAATGAAAACACAAGCGACAAGCACAGCAATTGACAGTTAAACACTCAGCAAACCAAAGTTTTGCTCTTGTGACGTCATACAAAACCACGCATTGCTTTCAATGTTGGATATTCAAAAAAATAGTATATTTTGTGAAAATTAAATTATTTTCTGGCTCCGTGTTATTATTTGTATAGGGGAAAGTACCCCAAAACGGGATAGCTAACCTAATCCTCGCTTTATTTCTTATTGTATACAAGGTGCATTCCAAAGTTAGACGCCATTTAAAAGTATACACCTTTTACATTACTAAAAACACCTTTGTCATATTTGTTCGATATTATTTATGTGAAAAATACTGGTTTCAAAAAGTCTTATACGATCCCGTTTTACCCGACCAAGGGTGGGTAAAACGGGATAGGGAATAGTATGTTATTATTTTGTACTGATTTTACTTTTGATTTAGTGTTCAGACCAAAAATAGGCTACGTAATTGTAAAGTTGAAAAATTACATAACACAGAAATCGCATAAAAATGTGTCGTCTTCTTCGTCTGCTTTAGAATAAGCTTCGTGGGCCCATCCCTGGCAGCTGAGCATTGTATCCAGCTTCCTTCTCCAGATTTCGATTCAAGATACAGAGCGTTACAGAAAATACATGCTTCATCTTTTTCAGTTTCATCTTCTAAAGACGACGACGTCCAACCTTGACTAACTGATGATTTTTTTTTTTTTTTTTTCATTTTTTTTTTTTTTGTTTTTTTTCATGTTACGTCTATTTTCTTCCATTTTTGCAAATGATGTTTGTGGGGTTTTTTCAATTTCAGAGCAACATTTTTAACATTTATATGCCTGTTATGCATCTCCACCCAGTTTTCTTTTAGGCCTCATTTGTTTTGTTTTCGGAACATTCAAGAGACTTGTTTTGGCAGCCCTTTTTTTTTTCAGCTTTTAAGTTCTTTCTCGTTCTTTTTTTTTTTTCTCGTTCTTCCTCTTCCAACTCAAGTTTATATGGGCTTCTTGTTGTAAATGCTGGTTTCCTTCTTCTATTATCGTGTTTATTTTGAGGTCTTGGTCCAATCACTCGTGGTGGAGGTAGAATATTTTTGGGTGATATAGAAAATGGCAGTAAAGGGCGACAGTATAGTCCAAGTCCTTTGACTCCTGTTGAAGTGAACGGTTGGATAAAGCCTGCATTTGTGCTAGTGTTATCGTTGCACTAAGTGATTCTTTCAATAATGTCTCTAGTGGTTGTGATGACAGCATACTCTTAGATGCTATGACTGAATTTGAAGATCCTTCGGATCTGATCTCATCTGATCGGAGATTCTCATCTCGCATATTTAATGGGTGTTAGGACGTTATGTTCTGAGCATCCAGCAATGGTTGATCTGTTGGAAGAGAGGAAGCGAAGATATATTCAGGAAAGACATCTGGGGTTATATGGGAAAATGCCTGTTTTCGTGAACATATTCACATCAGTTTCGACAAGAGCTGCTCGTTAAAATGCTGCATTGAACATATTTCCTACTTTGTAGATAGTAATCCCTTTGTCAGTATGGTTGAAAATCCACTTGCAAACCTCTAGCTCGCTTCGTGCTGCTTAAACACATTGAAAAAAAAAATCATGGAAATGGTCGGGTAAAACGGGACACATCAAAATTGTATCCCGTTTTGGGTACCCTAAAAGTGTCCCGTTTTGCCCGACCGTGATGCTTTTGACAACATAAAGGGCTGACCCCGGAACCGCCACTCACTAGCAATATTTAAGTACATGAAATTGTTGCTAAAAGAGCTATGAACAAAATACAGGTCTAACCGGAATTGTTCCGAATTACGAAGAACCACAATTCTAGTTGTTCTGCAGTCGAAAAAAGTAAAAAGTAAGTAAAAATCTCAATTGAAAACTTTGAAAAAATATTTCTTTGCGAAATACGTGGCTAGAGTTGAGATATTACCTGAGTATGCTGTCATGGCGGTCGGGAACCAGTTTAGCCTGTCTCCTGCGAGATAGTACTACCAGTCAAGCTCCAACGCCCACTATCCCGTTTTGCCCGCCTATCCCGTTTTGGGCAACTTTCCCCTATTATTTTATTTTATTTATTTATTTTCTTCTTTTTTTTTTTTTTTTTTGTTGCTCATTTTATAAATGTCAGTGACTAAAATTAATATTTTTGACTGAATAAAAGACCCCCATTGTGGCATATATTTTAAAAAGATTTATATTAAAGTTACTTTAAAAAGAAAAGAAGATTGGATTTGACCTCTAACAAAAAGAAAAGTTTAAAGATAAATAAATAAACGAAACTAGACAGTTCCGGCAAGCGGTAGAAAGTATGTTGATTCAGTCGCGGTAATTAAAAAATAAAAATAAAAAAAAAACGTAACGACACAAAGAGCTGTCACTCCAGATAAGTGTGTACTGTGACGCCAACTTTATCTCACGTCATTTACTTCTTCCCTTTTGTAAATCATCTGAACGTAATAAAATAAGAAAGCTGTGGATTCAGCTTTGCCACTGTGCAAACGCTGAGCGCTGAAATTCTGTGTTACTGGGACAAGAGATATTTCATGTTTGTAACCAAGGCCATAAACTTGTTTCAATTACAGAAATTTTATTCAATTTCTTCTATAAAATACATTGCTTTTCTTATTTGAAGTTTATCTTTATTTTTCCAACGAGTTTACCATTTCAGTGGGTGTAAAAAAATGTTTTAGTAATCATTTCCATCCTACGAAACAGAAGATTTGTTTGGATAGGATTTTTGAGCTATAAATAAATGATTTGCGACAGAGTGCCTAGTAAATAGTCGTCTTGATGCAAGCAACTTGGTGCTTATTTAGGGAAGAGCTTCTTCAACTAAAACCAGAAGATTTTTTTTTGTGTGTGTGGGATTACATCGTTGAGAGAAGCAGTTTGATAAAAAAAATTGATAATATAATTTAATAATATAAATCATAACAAAACCCGGAAAGTAGAGGGCGCTGCGTTTTCAATTTAAAATCTTGCAGCAGTTCGAAATTTCGCATCAGTCGCCAAATAAATCAACGACACCCACTGAAGATGATCGCCGCAGTTGCGATTGAAACGTATGGATTAAAGTCATCCAGACCACGGCACAACAGCCCGGAATCTGTAACTAGTAATATAAATCATAGTTTAAAAAAAATTAAAAAATATGCTTTTAGAGTTAAACTGTTGTTTAGTCAAACTTTCTTCATAAGTAATTTCTTCATAAGTCGGTCTGAGAAATTTTTAAAAGATATAAGTCAAGTTCTTTACAAATATAAAAGTAATATACTTAATACTATCATTAGTACTAAAGGTTAAACTATATTTCCATGATACTCTTACTGGTATTTCCCTCTGGTTTTTAAAACTATTGAATATCCGCTAAGTTTACATGCAATTATAATACATCAACATGTAATATATTTTAGCCTTCAGTATTAATAATAGTATTAAAAATATTAATTTTATGTTTGCAAAGAACGTGAATTTTATCTTTTATTCAGAGTTACATACACTGTTAAAAAAACCCTGAATTTTCAGGAAGATTTTTACTGATTTTAACAGTAAATTTCCGTTTTCGTTTCAAAACAGAACTTTTCCTAGAAAAAACGGAACTATTCCGTGAATTACCAAGTTGGAGAAACAAAAAACGGAATTTACCCGGTTTTGTGGTTGAAATATACCGAACGAGAGAGTTAGAGACAGTCTGAAGAGACTTGGCGCGTGCGCAGAAACGACGGAGTTTTCGGCAGCATAAATGATTCATAACTGAATCAAAGTGCGCAGCAAAAGTAACGCAAAGTCATCGAGAATTAATATGCATGTTTAAGCTTCTATGAAAGGGACTTGTATTATTCGCATTAGCATGGAAAAGAGGACATCTGTGTCTCGTCGTTTGGATAGCTACTTTACAAAAAACATCACATTCGAATGTTATTTAATCGTATTCCTCAGGACGTTATTATGTGTGCCATTTTGTTTCAATTTGAAAATGCTTCGAAGAACAGCGTTGAATA
>JAXGGA010011527.1:0-42119 GCA_038373865.1 Uloborus plumipes | reverse complement strand
TGGGAGGCGGCTGTGGGAGGCGGCTGTGGGAGGCGGCTCCAGCCGCACAGCCGCCTCCTGCCGGTGAACTGTCATTTTTACACTACTTAGCATTACCACTATTTTACGGCCACAAAATGTATATTGTTTTAACTGAAAAATTTCCTGGAATTTTTACAACTTGATTTTACGATTCGTAGCACTATTTCAATGGTAAATATTTTTTGCAAAGGAAATAGACACCTCAAAAGCTTTTCTTCCCTACCATGATTGAATACTCCCTGTAAACGGCAAGGCGTTCTTTTGCTCTGTCAAAAGATTTTTCAATCGAATTCGGAAAATAACATAAAAATATTTTTTAAAGTGATCGGGTAAAAGAAAGATGGTCGTGCAAGAGTCGCAAAAAATATTTATCGAGTACAATAGAAATTTCTGCTCCTCACTTCACGAATTCTCTTTGAGGAATGCCAATAATTTTGTCTTCGTTTGTATATTCTCCTTTTAGAGTTTTTTAAGAATACAAGAAATTCCTAGTCATGCTGTTATACTGTCTGATCTTCTTAGGTAAAACCATCCGCGTATTTACGCGTGCATCAGATCTTCTCCGATCTTACCACAATAGGGGTGATAGGTACGATAACAAGAAAAATAAGAAGCATTTTGAGCCGTATCAAACAACGTAGAACGATGCTAATTTCAAATACATAGCTCGGCTGTATAGGCAGGGAAGGCCGAAAATGACTTTTTTCTTTATTTCGATGACAGGGAGTGCGGAAACGGTGCCATCGGGAGAGTAAAGTGCACATAAATATTTTGAAAATTTTTGGTCAACTCCTTGATCTGCCTCAATTGTGTTGAAGTTTGAAAAAAATGCAGTTTTTGCAGATTTTTAGGAAATTATTTAAAAAAAAGAAATTTAGCACCTAACATCTAAAAATGTATTTTATGTGACAAACAATGTAGTTATTTCAGATAAGTGCGGCGAAAACAGCATTTTAACGTTTTGACAAAATTTAATTTGAAATGTTATAAAAAACAGGAAATTACCAAATCTTCAAGGCATCTGTGGGAAAGGAAGGAATTATACCACAGACCTCAAATTTTTTATGGAATTTCTATGCCCCACAATGGAACCTTTTCTGTCCTATCCGTTGTCGAAAATCGAAATTTTTTAAAAATAAGTCGCTAAAAATATCGAAAATACTTCAATTTTTCCAAACTTCAACGCATTTGCGGCAGATCAAGAAACTGACCAAAAAATTTTCAAATATTTTTTGTGCACTTTGCCCCCTCAATGGCACCTTTTCCGCAATACCCTTCATTGAAATAATAATAATTTTAAAAAAAACGTCATTTTCGGATCACCTTACTATACAGTCCCATTGAGACTGTTCAAAAATGCCGGCTTAATAGTAAACGTACGTAATCAAATGAAGTAGTAATGAAAACAACAATTTTTTTTCTGTATATTATTTTTCCTTTCCTGAGTTTCCCAATATATCTAGGAGGTAAAGGTAAACATCAAACATAAAATCTTATAAGTGCATATGTATTTTGGCCCGTGAGCTTTATCTTAAAATGAGATGTGGAACTAGGGTAAAAGAAAATGTTAGACACCGCTATTCTAGGTCATTTACTAATACACTCGCATACGCCGTTGGAACTCAATTACGAAAAAAGTCGATGAAAAGTAAAATTTTCTGATGCAATTCCATTATTTTTTTTCAATCTTGACCAGGCAAGAATTTTCCAGATCCTTTGTCAACCTGTACTCAATAAACCGCATCGACTTCTCGAATTGTCTTTCTTCTTTTATTTCACATTCAAAGAAATACGGAAATAGAAAAAAAAAATATATTGCATTGGAGATTCTTCACGGGTAATTTCTTTTCATTTTCATCTCCTGATAGAAAATGCATTACGAAATGAGATTTCGTCTCTTATTTTTTTACTTCGTTTCCTATTTTTTCGTGGCTTCTCAGCAAAACGATTTCCAACTATTGATTAATTTCTACATGCAGGTGTAGAGTGATTTTTTCTTTTTGGAAAAAGAGAAAGGAAAGGGGGGAGGGGAAACAAATGATGCTATCCAATGAAGGCATTTCGAATTCGTCCTATTTCGAAATTTGCGTCAAGCACTTGTAAACGATTCCAACTCTAAATAGGGATGATGGGTAAAATTAGAAGCACAGTGTTTTTTACTGCACAAAACTAGCGAATTATTGCATACACGTGTTTTGGCGTTGCAAGGAACGCCTTTTTCGACGCAAAGAATGTGAGCTTACGAATAAAAAGACATCTGACAAGTGTCAGGGTTGCGTTGCTTCATCAATATCTCGAGTTTAGGGATCTTTACATAAATACCGCTACCAGTACGATCTTTTGCACGGCTACCGTCTGTGTGTACAGACCTGCACTGCATTACCAGGTATGAAGCTTGTAATTTCCGTAGACAACTGTCTAAGATGTTCTTCAATGTGCGTTTGCTTGTTTGCTTTAGATTTCAAATCAAAATGAAAGAATAATGGAATTGGGATTAATGCAAGATCTTAACGATCGAAGTTCAACCTCCTTATAGAGAACAAGTTTTGATTAGAGTTCTGTTTAGTATGAATGCGTTTTCCGAGTATTCCAACAGATTAAAGAGCTTTTTTGAAGATAATTAAAACAATAAGACACTACAAATCCCGCAGAAAGTAAATTATGAAAATAACTGCGTCGTATTCTATATTTTTATTTAATCTATTCAAAAATTGTTATTAACATCGCGAAATAATGACATTTCCATCCTACTGCTTTCAAGATTATAGACTCATTTCAACCTTTTTTGGAGGGGAAGGGGACAAGGTAAGAATACATTCAATACACACACACACACACACACACACACACACACACAGTGTACATGTGGGAAGGGGTCACGTAGCAAATTACGCCTTTTAAGGTTTAGAGGGATTTGGTCTCCTTTTTTAGGGTGGAGAGGGGTTGGATCCTTTCTCGGGGGATGTTCCATAGCATTTGACGATCTGCATCATCAGGGGGTGTGGGAGGGGTAGAACAACCATTCTGAGGACACATTAGAAAGCAAATACTCTGCACGGGCTCAGCTAGTTATGAAATAAGGTCGACTTAAAGCGAGTATGCCAAACGAGAACAAGCCGACGCTGATACAAGAAAATTGCCTGCAGACCTCATTCCTTACAACCCGTCTTCCCAAGTTGAAAAAAAATCAAAACAAAATAGTCAAGGTCATGGCCAGGGTCGGATCGAGTTAAATATATTTTTTTCACGTGGTTGACTGCAGAATTGGTCTTTCCTTTTGATTATTCCACAAGCCTATTACCCTTTCGCATTTCATTTTTTTTATTTAAAATGCTCAAATAGTGACATCAGACTTCCACAGATGTTTATTAGACAGCGCGGGAGATAGGGATCGAAGCTAAGTAGGCAAATTAGATTGTTTTTCTGTTTCGCACTGCCAGACTAATATGACAAGATAAAAGTGCCTTTTATATTTCAATAGAGCAAGCAGTCTTCGTTTTCCAGCCATCTTATTAGCATTCAATTCTGTCATGAGATACGGCGTATGGGCCGAATATTTGATGTTATCTACTAGTGCTGATAAAATGCAAGAATTTGATTCTGGCATGTAATTTTAAATAAGTGTTTCAAATTGCTCATGTAACCAGACAACCTTTGATGTCTTGACGTGAAACAGAGTTACAAAAATCGAATTCTAATGAAAATTGGATATAGATAACTAATGGAAAAGATAATTTTTTATGTATGAATCTTTATGCAGGTGTTCACGACCTCGTTCGGTTTGTGACCCCATCATAAGTATGCTAACCATTTTTTCTCGAGTCGAACCCAGGACATGTTCGTAATCAACCAAGATTTCCAAAAAAAAAGGAAAGAAAGAAAGAAAACTATCAAAAAAGGGGTAAAAACAAGTACAAAACGAAAAAACATCAATTTGTGAAGGACTTTATTCTAGTCCAAAACGATAGAATTCCGTAGTTATCAATACTTTCAACAATGATATTTTAAAAAGAAACATGTGCAATATTTATTCTGTCAATGATGTTAAAATAAAAAATGTCAAATTCGAAACAAATTTGATTTTTAGCGAAATGTGGTATTCGTAGAGGTGGTATCCTTTCTGTCGCTGAGCTAATTTTGGGATATGAATTTAAAAAATAACAATATTTATTGCATGGATTGATTTAGCAAGGATTTTTTTAACAGAATTAAATTACTTTGTTTTAGAGAAAAATTCTGAAAAATAAATAAAAATTAAGTATATAGCTGGAAATAATATTCCAGAACAACGATCGGCCTAACAGAAACTCACCGGAACATCCTACTTTCGCTTTCCCAGCAGCACTTACAGCTCTAGATACATTTCCTCTTGCAATACCATTTTCCCTCATTTTTAATGAAACGATGTAACTATTAGCGATACTTTATTCAACCTTTCAGCACGTGTACGACATGACCGTTGTTCGATGACACTCTTTGGAATAGCACGTGGTGCACGATGGACAACTGTTTTAATGATGCGTCTTCGAATAAACCAACATCAAATCCCTAGAGGGAGGGGGAAATAAGGAAACACAAAATAAAATAAACATGCTTGCTGTCTAATTATTAAAAGCTGCCGAACGTGGTCACCGATAGTTCATCAGTGAAAATGAAATTTCCGAGGTTCAGGGGTGCCCATCCCCCCCAAGCTCAATGGCGCAAATTCCCCCTCCCCCCCCTCCCCAAAATTTTTAACAACCAACTTGTGCTTTTTATTTTATTTTTTTACCCTTTTTTATTTTTTATTTTTTTAAATATTATTTATTTATTCTTTTAATATTATTTATTTATTTTTTAATGTTATTTATTTATTTATTAAAATTATAACTATTATATTTTTTATATATTATAGCTTTTTTAAAAGCTCGAATTATGCGAAGAATAGAATCGCTTTTTTTCTTTTCCAGACATTCCAATCACATACACACACAACAAATAAATAAATAAATAAATAAATAAAATAAACGAATTAAATAAATAATTTAAATAAAAAAAAATTAATGAATAATTTTTATTTGAAAAATATAAGTAAGTAATTTAAATTAAAAAATATTTTTCTAAATAATTTAAATAAACAAATAAATTAGTTTTAAAAAATCCCCCCCCCCCCAAAAAAAAATTTTGATGGCGCAACTTGCGCCATAATCCCCCCTTGTGGGCACCCCTGCCGTGGTTTAGTAACGATAACAAGCATTAGACAAGAATTAATTACTTATTTGTTTATTTTAAGCATTATACTGTCGTGTCCGCTCAATGGAACAGGTAACATGCCAGAAAAAATTATTCTAACAAGCGAGTTATTTCATTATCCGGGATCAAAATTACGAAGATTTGGGGTACTCGGAAATTTATAACATTAAGCGGAACATTCTTCTATAACCCATATTCCAATAAGCGAACTTCACACTGAAAGAAATGAACTGTTGTTTTTACAGTATAATACTGGCAGCAGAAGTACCAGTTTAAAACTGCAAAATGCACAGTAATAAACTAAAACTAGCAATTTTACAGTTTCTTACAGTAAAGTCAGAAATTTTACAGTTTATTGCCGTAAAATGTAGCTGTATTCAGGGCCGCGCCGTGCCAATGTGCAAAGCCGTGCGGCGCACGGAGGCGCCAGAGCCTAAAAGGCGCCGAGCTCTGCCGACCAAAAAAGCTCCGAACAAAAAAAAATTTAAATTCAAAATAAAGTTGAAAATATAATTGAACTTTTCAAAAAACGAACTCGGGAAACGAACGGCGATGAAATTACATTGCTCAATGAGACAAGCAATCTGTCTCGCTGCCCACCCATAAATGAAAAATAATTACCTTGTTTTGTCTAAACAAGCTATTCAAAAGCTTAATCTTTTACACTTTAAACACGGGATGCTAATGCATACATCAGCACTTTTCTTACTGCATAAGCAAAAGAGTCCAAGCAAATCTTTTGCTCTTCAATAGGTTTCTTTCTTCCGTTGAATTAATACTACGTTAGATTTTCTCTAGTGCAATGCATTTTAGTATTTTAGCAATTGTTGTGGAGATTCGACTGCTTTGTGTTATCGTACATAAAAAAATACGGTAAGCATATTTGCATGTTATTTACTTGTGCGTAATATTTACATGTTGTAGACAACAGTTTAGGTAAACTTTTCAGTTTCAAAAAGGAACAATTTGACCATAATCACACGATTATCTCCTCTTTGCTTCAAACACTAGTTTTTTTAATTAAAAAAAAAAAGACCTTTGGACAATGCCATTCGTATTTCATACTAAATTTAATGCCTTTTTACGAATCCGGATTTTATTGGTTTTCCGGGAAAGATATCAGTTTCTGATTTTGAGGGGAATATTTATGGGCGATTCTCTGTAAACTCGTCATTTTTCACACGAAATCTGTCCGCGCACGGTTTTTTGAAATGTTCGTATAATTGTAATACTGTTGCTCAGAAAATAATTCTATTACTTTAGTTTCAAAGAGGGCCAATTGAAGTTTGTGTTTTTCTGATAAATCAGGATAGGGGGTAAGTCCCCCGCCTAGTATAACTAGGCAGGGGACTGTGCCAGGTGACTGTGTTTTTGCTCTTTGTAGCGTAATATCTGCAAAACTATTGGAACATATTTAGTTACGAGACTACCTATAAATCTAGGCACAAATCGTGGACATAATAACTAATATGTTTTATAATTAAATTAATTGACATTAATAAAATCACTTCCCAGAGGACTGTTTTCGCAATGACCCTAATGCATACTTTTATCACAAATGTGGCTCTCAACCTAAGCAAAGTAGCGTTTCAACACCTTTCTCGGCCATTTCGGCAAATTCACACTGATTACTTTACACTTCATGCCAAAAAGAATTTACAAAAGTTGTAGAATTTTTCGTATTACAGCTTTGAATTTGTTGCAGGGGACTGTTTGAAAAAACTCCGGACAGAATTTACATGACAATTTTAAGTGTTAGAAATACGTAACTATACCTTATTTCATAAGAAAAATGTAGCTTCATTATTCCATTTTTAGATATTAGTTGCCAAATTTATGTAGTGTTAATAGGTTTTTTTAAATACTATCTTGAACAGTTAGACTATGGGATTGAGACAGCCAGGGGACTGTGTTTTTGGCGCTTAGATAATTTCTAGAAAAAAAAAATTAAATTGTTATCACTTCAAATACAATTGGGCCACAAAGTATTAATGCTTTACTTGTATTAAGAGCGATAATTACTTAATTACATTTTATTAATTTTGAAATACTCAGTCCGGACAGCCATTTACCAGTTTACAGAGAATCGCCCTTTACTTCAATTCAAAAGTGTAATCAGTATCCTGTTGTCATATTTTGACAGACAAAAAAGTGTGATTAATTACTTATCAAATGCAAATTCGAGAGATATTTATAGCTACATTAACTTTGATGTTTAAAATATTTCTTTTTTCCCAAACACAATGGTGTATTCAAGGAGCTATTGAATTCGAAATAACTTAGAGATATGAAGTAAAAATGTATATTGTATTCCAAAATTAAATATTTGTCATGATCCGATTTTTGGTCACATGAAAAACAGGACGTTACGCTCGATAGGAATTTAAGTGAATCTGAAAACTTTTTAATAGTATTTGACGAGTAGTAGTTTGGTTTTATAAGCAATAGTTAAAATTCAGAGTTATTCCTTTATATTTCTAGTTAAATGTTTAACGATATTTTTAATCACTTAAATTGTTAAATGTTATAAATATTTTATTTTCAATATCAAGATTTTCACGTTTCAGCTTACAAATGTTTCTGTTTATGAATTTTTATTGCATACTGATTGGGCACAATAGAATAGTCTCATCCTTTCCACTGGTGTTAGAGCACTTGACAGTAGGTTTCGTATAGCTCATGTCAAAAACGTCGTTTTGTTTTTACCCCCCAATTCGTTGAGTTATTTGCGGTAAGAAAATCGTGTGTGTGTCTTCTCGCACGTGTAGATTTTTTTAAACTTACAATCATTATAATTAGTATTGACATTTAGCCAGCTTCACACTTTTTAAATTTTGTAATTATTTATTTTCGGTAAAATGATGAAGTCTATTTGGGGCACGGGAATGAAGAAGTGTTATTTGAAATAGAATATTAGTTTGAAATGATTGAGAGTTGACTGCAATTCTTGAAAACCAGGCCCGTTGTTTTAGGGGGGGGGGGAGCTTTGAGAAATCAATGTATTAACAGTTGACGTGGTTTTTGTTGTTTACCGATAAAATTTTCACCCTTTGACCCTGCCCCAGGAAAACTTTAAAATAACAAGCCTGTCTGTATGCTAATTTTAGCGCATTTTTTAACACCCAAAAGAAATATATATATATTTTAATTTGGAACTTTTTTTATACTAAAAGAATACACAGATCTAGTTTCACACATCCATTGCATGTTTTCCTTATAAAAAAAATAATAAATACACATCGAAATAAGACTCTAAGAAAAAGATCATCACGCAAAGCGATCTTGGAGATTACGGTAAAACTGTTTGTTGAACCATTTACTCGTTGATTGCGTTACATGAACAATTTGAATTTGGCACAAAAGAAATTTTAGTCATGTACTTTTTTTAAATTCAACTATTGAAAAACCTATTATTTTAGTTTGAGCTTCTAAAATTTAATATTCTTTTTATTCTAACGCTTATAATGAAATAAATGTTTCGGGATATTTAAAAAAACCTACTGCTTAAAACATAGAACAAAAATTGAGAATAATCATTTTGAAAAGAATGAAAATATAATGTTATGTGTGAAGGAGTTTTTCGACATTTGAAAGTACTTTTTAGGTGGTGGGGGGGGGGGGCATTACAAATTACAGCAGTAGGTGACACTAGAGCTTGGAACGCCACCAAGTATTCCTGAAATAAAGATAAACATGTCAAGCAGTGATTTCCTTTCAGTAACCATTTTTTTAAATTTTAAAAAAGTATGTTTCAATATATGTGTTTCAGTTCGATAAAACACAAGCTGTTCACGCTTTTTTTTTTTCTTAAAAAAAAAAAAAAAAAAGTTGTACGCGAAACTTATTTTTTCTAAATTATATTTGTCTATAAAACATCACTGCTGGTGTTAACTATCGAACGCTACTGCATAAGGCGCTCAGAAGACATTTGCACGAGGGCGCCGATCAGGCTTGGCGCGGCCCTGGCTGTATTATACAGTTAAAACAACAGTATACTACTGGCAGCAGAGGTTCCATTTTAAAACAGTAAAATTAGTAATTTCACAGTTTATTACTGTAAAATTAGCAATTTTTACAGTTTATTACTATAAAATTGGCCGTATTATACTGTAAAAACAACATTCATTTTTTACATCGTACTGTATTCTATTATCCGATATTAAAATGATAACTGAAACAGTAAGGCCTATTGAAAGTTTATTACATTAAGCAAAATATTATTTCAACCCATATTCCAATAAGCGGGCTCCACTGTACTTTAAATAGCGCAGTTAACATTTCTTTTGAATAAATTTAATTCATCTAACAAAGATTTAAACGACTTTGAATGCCCCCCCCCCCCCAACCTTCCCGACTTTTTCTCATACAGTAGTTTTACAATTTTAAAAATCAAAGCTTTTACATATAAAACTATTTAATAGCGCTTTGAAGAGCACGTCCGTCAAATTCTGTGAAAATTGGTTCAGTAGTTTTTGAGTAAGATGATGAGACGTAAGTGTCTACATGGTCCATTAGGTTACTAGGTCCATGCAAAATTACAGTAATTTTCCAAAACGATGAATCTATTATTAAACTCAGAAATTCTGGATAATTAATGAAATGACTTCCGTTAGATCTTCAAAAAAAAGTAGCAGCGTGGCAGTTCAAGTGCGATGCTTTCAATTGATGTATTTCATACGTAATATTTTCAGAAGAAAATTACAGCGTATTTTTAACTAATACTAATTTATTTCGCAACATTTTGATTTCTCAATAACGAGGAAAAAAGTGTTATTTATAAGTTATTTGAATTTGATGATTTATAAAAAAAATCTTTTGAACCTAACCCTTTATCTACTGACGGTACTTATCAGTACCAATCACTTTAAAACTTCATAGCAGGACAACCGTTACTTATATTCTGAGCACATTTTAGAAAGTCTTTTAACTACTTTTCCATGGTAAATAGGGAGATTTTTCTTCTTGTATATTCTATAATTATCGATGAAGAAATTTTCTGTTGGGGGTTCATAATGTGGTAGATAAAGGGCTTTGGAACAGATACGTCCTTTACTCTAAAAGGTAAATGGCACACAAAAACTAAGATTATACTTTTTTTGAACTTACAGACATAGAGACATTTTAACAATATAGTGCTGCTCTGGTAAGTTGACCTCCCACATTGACAATGTTTACCTCTTTTTCGGGTAATATGAAAGGTAATTGGCACTGAACTGAACTGGGTTACTTTCGTGCTCGTTTTGCAAAAGGTTCCATAGGTCTTGAGTGTAACCAAAATGCGAGGGACCCACGAAGGTTAAATACATATTTTTCAAGCATCAAGATTAATTGGGTCAGTCTACCAGAAGGACATCGTAATACTAATTTCAGAACAAGTTGAGCAATCTTGTCAGTTGTCAACTTTCAATCAATTTCGTGTTTTCCCTAAGTCAAACCATCTCTCAGAAAACAGGTGGGGATATTTTCCTCTTCCTCTTAAAAAGGTTTTCTTATTTTACATTCAGTCTTTGTACGCTATTTTGTGTCGCGTTACAGGTTCCGTAAGCGTCTCAAATGCATTTCTTGTGAGCATGCTAAAACACAAAACTACACTTCTTTTTAATTCCAAATTTTTGCATACTCGGATCAACACTTTTTATTAAGTTCGGAGCTTATATTCAGCTCCACTTTTTCAATTCGTTTCTTAATTTGGAAAATTTGCTACAACGAACTTCGTAGAGTCTTTTGAAAAAAAAACGGGAAACTCTTCTTTAATGTGTGTAACATGTTTATTTATTGGACTTTGTATTCTCACCATATGTTAATGAATGTTCTTAACAATCCATTTAATCAATTTAATGATTATTCATTGAAAGAATAAAAAAAAGTATTGGAAATACTACATCTTAAATTACGCACGTGAAGATAAAAATGGCGATAAGAATCCACAAGTTTATATTAATTTATTGAAAAAATAAAATTATCCTTTTAAAGCTATTCAACTATCTCAAAAATAATACAAGTAAAAAAAAGAAAAGAAAAGAGAAACATCCTAAACTTTCCTGAAAACTTGATAGGAATTGATTGTACCTTACTGAATAAAACTCTTCCCTGAAGCAATTTGTAACACCATCTTTTGGCAGTTCTATGGAATTTCAAATGCAGTCAAAAAGTAATAAGGAAGGTAGTGTAGGAATTCTGATGAATAGATTTATCGACAGCTACTATACAAGCTCCAATTTCAATAAACGCCATGCTTCTCTGTAATGTAAGGCAAGGGGTTAACTACTGTCAACTAGTTCAGTTTGCAGCAGTTAAAAAGTTTGCTGGGGTTTTTTTATTGAAAGGGAAAAATTGAATTTGCATAAAAAAGATACCAATACGTGATAAATACTCAAAATGGGTCGGTTTTAATCTATACATCCATATTCTCAATATAATGAATCCAAAGAAAGATGTGAATGCATTTCAGAGAAAAGTATGTGCTCCTTTTAAATCAAAATATGTATTTCAAACCTTATTGTGTGAATATACTTCCAAAAATTCGCAAAATGGGGAGAAACGTAAATTTATATCGGTCAAATTGCTCAAAATAACTCAAAGGAGAATCGGTACCTTAATGTGAAACAATGTGCATATGCAAAACAATGTAGTTGACGTCGACATGTGCAGAATTTAAGCGCACGTGAGTGTAAAAATGACTCACTCGGGACGGAGATAAATTCCAGTTTCTTATTCTTCTGGAGAAAGGATTTAGTCATGTAGTTATGAAATAAACTTTATGAGCGTACATCATTACCCAACTAGAAGTATCTATAGCAAAAAACCCAGGGCATCACAACAAACATTGTTTGTGTCGATATTACCTTTCAAGGATTGGCAAAAAATTAAGGTGGGAGCGGGAGGGGATGCATTTCACCTCCTTGGTGTACCTCTCGTTCCAAGAAAGACAACGACCAATTTTTCGGATAACTTATATTATGACAGTTTGGATTCTCCTAAGCAATAAAAATAAAAAATTAAAAAATTAAAAAAAAAAAAAAAACGTATCAAGGATATCATAAAATGCGGTAAATGATTTTGAAACAGCCTATTACAACAGCAATTAGTGCAGAAATTGCGAAAACACTTTTGTTTCCTCCAGGGGTGCCCATCCCCCCAAGCTACATGGCGCAAATCCCCCCCCCCCCCAACATTTTTCACAAACCTCTTGTGCTTTTTATTTTTACCTCTCTTTTTTATTTTATTTACTTTTTTTAACATTATTATTACTTTTAATATTTATTTATTTTTTTAAATATTATTTATTTTTTCTTTTTTTAAAGTTATTTTTTTATGTATTATTAATTTTCTAAAAGTACTAATTATGAGAAGAACGAAATCGCTTTTTTTCTCTTCCTGATATTCCAAGCATACTCACACACACAAAATAAATAAATAAATAATAATAATAGAGAAATAAAAGAACTAATTTAAATTGAAAATTTTAATGAGTAATATTTATTAAAAAAACAGTAAATAATTTAAACAAACAAATAAATAAATAAATTAGTTTTAAAAAATCCCCCCCAAAAATTTTGATGGCGCAACTTGCGCCATAATCCCCCCTGTGGGCACCCCTGGTTTCCTCCCACTAAAACTGATTTTCTGTTCCACCATTTGTGCTAATTTGAACTAGGCCTTCCGAGAATGCTCTACAAGTAAAGCAGAAATTACTTTTTAATTGGCTTCCAAGATAACAAATTTATTGCTTGATGACGCGTCCTTGAGACTTCTATTTCCCACGTATTTTTTCAACTCGGACATTTCAAAGAACATTGTGACTAACTGTTCTTGAGACAACTTTTACACAAATGATTTCCTTCATGAGGAGAGAAAAAAACTGATAACGATCTAAGAGGAAACAAAAATCTGCATCGCTGTCAAAATTAATTATATTTATAGACAAGGCAATATTCAGAAACTATAACTGGTTTTCCATTGTGAGAATGCGTGGGTAATTAATAAAGGTTTCGAAAACGATTAATGTACTTCATTATCTTCTTACAAAATCTCTGCAGAAAAGCCCGTGTTTCTACTTGGAAGATATTGAACGTTTTTACTACGAAAAATTTCATCGAATTGAAGAAAAAATTACGTGTACTAAACCTTCAAATTAAATATTAAAACTACTCTTTTTTCAAATTATTTTTAAATAGTCATATATTTAAGCTTCTTATGAGTAAAAATACGCTCCCCGCCCCCCCCCCCCTTCTTTCTTTAAAATCAAGCTTAGAAGTAATTTAAATGATTATATAGAATGCCTAAATATTCTATATTTTCAATGAATTTGAGCTATGGCCTTGACAATGTTTCCACTTTTCGGGGAAGGAGGAAAGTTGAACTGTCGCGGTTTTGAGTTGGAATCTTTTGCAAAGCCACACTGCAAAAGTAACCTAACTCACACTGTAAAAAATGAATGAACAACACAATACAGCTAATTTTATCGTATGAAACTGTAAAATTGCTTGCTTTACAGTTTATTACTGTGCATATTTCAGTTTTAAATTGGAATCACGGTTGCCAGAATTATACTGTAAAAACAACAGTTCATTTTTTGCAGTGCAACTCAGTGCCAATTACCTTTTCCTATAACATGAAAAAGAGGAAACATTGTCTACGACGGGGGTCAAATTACCAAAGGATGTGTACAAGCTACATTTCAAACTATAACTGGAATCATGACACGCCGTCAACGTGCATTGTGTGAAAGTCAATAACTACTACATTCACCAGTCTAGTTGAACCTCAATCAGAACTCGAACCGCCGATCAAAGCTTTGTCCAACCAATAGGAAACGTTTGAATCGTCGGTTTGAGTGTCTCACTTACGCTTAATATGAATATGACAAGAGCGGCTCCAGGAATAGAAGGGGCAAGTGGATAAAGTTGATAATTTTTGAAACTTACTTTTCAGCAAGGTAGACTAGTCCATCGGTATCATGTCCCTTTAGTCACAGAAATGGTTGGTAACTAAGAATATGACCCCGTTTGACCCGTTGAGAAAAATAACATTTTTTTGAAAGCCTTTTCAAGAAATTAAAAAATTGTCACATACCAGCTTTATCCTCTTGCTTCTTCAATTATTCAAGAGAGGGGCGAAACCACAGGCACTTCAACCAGAAAGCGCTAAAAACTAATGAGTTTTGTTCCAGTGTTTATAGAATTAAGAAAACAAAAAACCCCAAAACACAAAAAGCAAAATGCTCAGAAATAAGACAAATTCCTCTAACTTCAAAGGTTAAACGAGCCCTGGTTACCAGGCTTGAACAAACAAATTTCTCTCTATTTATCCATAAAATTGAGATATTTCACACCAAAAAAAAGTTTCTTCAAGATGAAATTGATGCAGCAACGCCCCCCCCCCCCTTTCTCCCCCCTGCTCCACACCAAGCAAAAATTAAATTCCATGAAGAGAGCAGGCACGTTCAAATATTCATCGGAAATGAGCGATTCAATTTCTTCCGAGAAGAAGAATGATTCATTTCTTTGATATAGGACCCAAGTGAATGAATCTGTTGTACAATGATGAATGGATCTACCTGGCAGTGACAATAAATCACGTGGGGAGGAAGCGTAGAAAATTCGAAGAAAATGCGCACATTTGAAAGAGCGCCTCCGTAAACAAACGCGCTTCAAATTGTGTGAGTAATGGTGGTTTCAAAACATGTGAATAATAGCATCGAAAATGGAAATGAAAATGTCCAGTTGATCATAGTTTCTGAGAAAAGTAATATGAGACATGAATTACAATATTTTTGCATTCAGTCGTGACCTTAACACGAGAGTTCAATTTAATAGTTCCAAAGGTGACTATAGCAACCCTGTAGAGTATGAGGAGAGTCACAAAAAAAAGAGGAAAGCAAAGATTATTGCATAATAACAGACCTGATTATATTCAACCGATTATTTGATGCAAGGCTGTGTATAGAACTGATTACACCAAGGCTCTATAGAAAACTGATTACGACTCGATACGGGAGCAACCTCTGGATTGGATGACATATTTTTGTCTCCTTTCATCTTATATGAAATCGTGGAGCAGCGAGAGAAGGGCCATCTTTAACCTTTTGGGTGCACTGAGCATATAAGAATGATGGGGCCCTAATGACCTTGACACAGCAACTATTTTGTTAAAAAAATAAAGTAGCTAAGCAAGGATCAAGATTTTTTCTATTCCAAATCGCGTTGCAGATGAAGTCCACTGTAAATTTCAGGAAATCTTTTTTGTAGGCACTCGGTCTTTTATGTATCGTATCACAAAAATTAGCTGGTCAACATGGGAGAGATCGGGCGTATTGTCAATGCAAATTGAATAAGATTTTTTGGGGGCTTATTTAACTTAATTTATCACACTTTAAGTTTTTCCCATTCCATCAATAAACTCATTGCAGATACTCTTTGAAAAATGAGAAGTGTTACCTTTTTCAGGATTTCCATTTGTTAGCCTACTTTCCCGTTAAAAACAAAAGAAAGACGAAACAAGAAGTTCTGTCAAGAACTAAACGAGCCTACTTTCCCGTACATCGACATCGGCATTCTCGCATCTGATCATTATTCTCTTGATTATCTGAAACTGAAAATTATGTCAAACATACCTTTTTAGCACATAGAGCTGATTTCGAAAAGCAAAATATACCCCTCTTATCAGATGAAATAGACACGTAAAAAGTAATTAACGAATAAATAAAGCTTTGTCGCACCTTTTAAAGAGTGCAACTGTTACAGTTCCTCCGTAGAAAAAATCCTCCATTGTTTTCAAAAAAAAAAAAAATAATAATAATAGTAAAATAAATCAATAAATAAATAAATAAAAGTACAAAGAGCATCAAAACGTATTTTATCAAAGAAAGAAAAAAAAAAGAAAAAAATCTCGTCCGTTAATAAAATGTCTCGAATTTCACTTTTAATCGGTTGCCAGTTGTTAAATATAAATAAAGAATAAAATGTTCTCGCGAATGAAAAGTTTTTGTGACAAAAAAAAATCGTCTGCCAAAAAAAAAAATAATAATAATAATAATCAATAAAATAAAACAAATGAATAAATAAACAAAAAATCGTCTGCACAGTCAGTCATTTTTTTTTTTCTGAGCCTGCATTTCCGCCACGTTTGCGGAGTCGGAGTCGGAATCAAAGTCCTCACAGAAGATTACTCAGAAAAGTACTTTACAAACACTATTTATCAAAACCATTTTCTTACAAAATTAGTGTGAAGGAAATCCGACTTTAAGTTCAGAATCAACATTCAACTTAAATTCCCTGTAGACGCTAATGTTAATTTTTTTCTGAACGGTTCAATATTGAACGAAAAATGGTTCAAATCAAAAAGCGAAATATGGAAATGTATGGGAGAGCCTCTCCGAGATCTTTCAAACAAAAAAAAGTTTATTCCATTCAGACGGTTCACTCAAAAGTTATTAGGTGGGGAAAGGTTGCTTGAACGGTTCAATGTTGAACGAAAAAATGCTCAAATGGAAAATTTAAATAGGGTAATGAAGTATCCTTGCTGAGATCCTTCGAACAAAAAAAAAGTTTGTTCAAATCGGATTGTTCACTCAAAAGTTAGCATCGCGGGACAGGTTGTTTGAACGGTTCAAAGTTGAACCAAAAACTGTTCAAATCGAAAAATCAAATATGGGAATGAGCTGTACTCGCCGAGATCTATCGAACAAAAAAAAGTTTATTCCATTCGGACTGTTCACTCAAAAGTTATTAGGTGGGGAAAGGTTACTTGAATGGTTCAATGTTGAACCAAAAATGTTCAAATTGAAAATTTAAATACGGTAATAAAGTATCCTTCCCGAGATGCTTCGAACAAAAAAAAAATGTTTAAATCGGACTGTTCATTCAAAAGTTATTAGGGGTGACAGCTTGTTTGAACGGTTCAATGTTGAACGAAAAATTGTTCAAATCGAAAATGTAGATACGGGAATGAAGTATCCTTGAAAAGATCTTTCGAACAAAAAAAAGTTTGTTCAAATCGGACTGTTCACTCAAAAGTTAGCATCGCGGAACCGGTTTTTTGAACGGTTCAAAGTTGAACCAAAAATTGTTCAAATCGAAAAATCAAATACCCTACTTTAACAGTAAGATGGGCATGTGCCCAGAGTGTCCATTAGGAAAAAGGGGCCTGCTCGTCATTTTCATCTGAAGCAAAAAAAAAAAAAAAAACACCACAATATTAATTTTCAAATATTTTTCTTCTATTTGAACTAAAAACATTCCAGAAAAAAATATATTCACAACTTTTTTAGCAAGTTGAATTGATTTTTATTAACCAAAAAGCACTTCAATTTTTCAAACCTGAAAATTTTATAATTTCTTAAAGCTCTTTTTAGTTCACACAGAAGAAAAGGTAAGAAAATTAAAATGGTGTTCAGTGGTTTTTTTTTTAGACGGAAATTACGAGCTCCATTTGTCCCGCCGATTGAAAACGGTAATTGCACGAATTGCATAAAAATCGGTTGCATGTGAATATTTTTCTATAAAAAAATGTTTCTTCCCATGTTCAGAATGTAATAAAATAACCTAAACAGTTCGGTAGACTTGCTTTTTTTTAAACCAAGAAACTTCTCCAAAAATCGATTTTTTGAGCCTTCCATAGCAGGATAATAAGACAGACACAGTTTCTGTAATACTCTTCCAAAATTGTCTCACAACCCCTCGTTCCAATAAGGAAAAACAATCGCTCAACCGCGCTCAGAATCGAATGCAGTTGAGGGTCACATGCCAGTTATGTTGTGCTTCCGGGTTGAGTTTCGTTCGACGGTCAGCACGCCTCTTTTCCGATCTTCCTAGCCCCGGGGGGCCCATACTACCCCATGCCTCTTTTGGCCACTTAGCGCACAAGCGCTCGGATTCTTTGTTTACAAATTCGGAGATTTGTTTTCGTTTCGTTGCAGATGAAGATGAAATAGCACGTTACCGAATGGTGTAATTAGTCAATATTGTTGCAATCGCCTTTCACTTCTGTGGCGCCAAATAATGAAAGGGGAACTAACAGCGGTAGTGAAGACCAGTTTCCCCAAGTAATTGATGGATTACAATTATTTGTAATCGATTGGGATGTTGAACAGTGGGGGAGGGGGGGGAGCTAAGGGGCTTACGCCCCTCCCAGAAGCATGACGAGGAAATAAAACCCCCTTGATAAAACCAAACCGCTTGAAATTGCGTTTTTTGGCCCAATGATAGCCCCCAATTCAATCCTTAATTTTTCACAAAACTAACTTAAGTTTTTTTTTTCTCAGTAGGACTTCGAATTCAAAAACTAACCTTTAGCCTTTCCCAAGAAGAATTCTGGATACGCCACTGACTTCGAGCACCCCCGCACCACAGCACCCTGAGTTCAAATGGTTGTAGCGGTCTTGTTTTCATGTCCGGTTACGGCATCCAGAGTCAAATGCAAAATACTGACAAAACTTATCGGTTTTAAATTTCAATTGACCTTATATTAAAACGAAATTCACTGGCATTTTAAATTTAATAGTTTTCGAGAGGGCATAGTAAACAACGGAAATGGAAAGATCAACTTGCTAGTAAAATTTGCTAGTCGCACAGGCAGAATAAAGAAGAAAAATTGAAAATACTAAAACAGTCCAACCTCGAAAGACGCGCCTGGCAGTCATGAACGCTTCCATTTGAAAACGGGGTGATAGGTTAGGAGACGCACTTGCCGGTGCTTTCAATTTTTACTTCATGGTTGAATGTTACTTTGCATTAACCCCCTGTTTTGGGAAAATCAGAAGAGATCTCAGGCATGCGCAAATGCGAGGAAGGTTGTACGGTAAAAGATTAGACAACAGGAAGAGCGTTTTCCACTCACCGATACGACAACTTTAAATCGTACACGATTGTCGACATCCGATATTAGCTCACGCAAAATGACAGAAACCCCAATCATTGGCTTCCGTCGCCGTTCTAGAATGCTTGATGTCGTCGACTCCGATAGCCGTCCGATTTTTTGGCAGCTATTTCATTGGCTCTCGCCAGGTAAGCGCTCTTTATCCCTTGTGGTGAATACCGTCTCGTGAATTTCGGACGGAGCTACTGTGAATGCTCGAAAATTTTCACCTCCGTCCGCCACGGCAGAAAAACCACTTCGTTCGGCCGCAATGTGAATAGCCCTTGAAAGTATTACCGTTCGATTTTCGTCGTCATCGTGCCGTCAAGTGGAAAAGCGCTCAAAAGTCAATTATAAGTCAACAGATAAACATTGTAAATAATTGAGTTTTCTTCCCTTGTGACTTCATTTCCTTAACCTTCAAAGAAATGAGATTATAAGTTATTGTTTAAGTTTCGTTGCAGTATGAACGTAATGAAGAAAAGAGATGAGGATAATATTATTACGCAAATTCTTAATGGACACATTGCTTTTAAATACTTCGAGTAAAAAAGGGTTGAACATTAGTAATACAAAGATAATGACTCCAACTTCAATAAGTTGCGATTTTAATGTGCTTTTAGAACAAAGCAAACGAAGTAAAAGGTGTAGTTAATAGCTTCAAACACACAAAAATAAAGTCTAATAAAAGAATTTTTGAAATAAAGATCATTTTGATTTTTATTTCAAACTCTTTTATATCTTAATGGCCTTAAAATATCATTAAAAGTGTTAATTAACATAACTAGAATGTTTGATAATTTTCCCAATGGACTTTAATTTTAGTGATTTGAAGTTATCTTAATCGTTTGTTGAGGATGACGTTATTTTAATTGCTGAGCTAAAATGAAACATTATTTTGTGAAAACTGTGCAGATATTAGTTTATTTGAAATTGTCTAGTTTTTGAAAATGTTTTGCAGACTAATCGATTTCTTTCTGTTTCTGCTTTTAGCTATTTAAGTTGCAAAAGCTTTAGAATAGAGTATGGAATATTTTTATACATAAAACTGTTTAATGTTTTATTAAATTACATAATTAACTCGTGTGTCAAGTCTTATGAAAATTTGTTTTAGTAGATTTTGTGTTAATTGATAAGGCAACTTTGTTAATATGGTACATTTAATAAGCGAATCTACAGCTATTTTATTTTTCAAAGTTAAATTTATTATGTAAAATATTTTTACCGTTAATGAGATTACCAACAGAGTCTCCAATTCAAATTTTATCTCTATCTCTTCTCTACTAATAATAAAGCTGAAGGTGGGTCTGTCTGTCTGTCTGTGACCCGCGTAGCGCCAAATTCGTTCGATCGATTTCCTTAAAATTTGGCACAAAATTAGTTCGTAGCATGGGTGTGTGCGTCTGGAAGCGTTTTTTCGAAAATTTTACTTCGTTATCTTTCTATTCTAACTCTTAGCTCATTTTTCATTCAAATTCAAAAAGTGGGGAAGAAATATTTCATAGACATTTTCAAGTCTTATGTCATTCGAAAGCTTAAAATTTTCTGCTAAAAATGATATCAATTATTAGAAGTTTCTACGAGCATTAGAAGAGCTGTAATAATTGTTTTTAGAATCCCGGAAATTCAAGGCTTATCTTGAGCAAAGCAAGCCAAACGATTCTAAAATGGTTAAGCTCAAGAATAAAATTTGAAAATAAAGATGAAATGAATTACTTTACCCCAACGGAAATTAATTTTTCATGTTGTTACCATGGTTACGTTTTTATAAATTTTTTTGTTTCGTTATTTTTACCTTATTAATTTTCAAAATGTTTTTTTAGCAATCCAAACTCCTAGCCTTATTAAAATGAGTTATTTAACTGTTGGAAAAATCGCCTGTTTGTATTTTTTCAGTTTTTAAGGAATTAAATATCGGTAAATTATAAAAATATCGTAGAAATTGCGATATTGCAACGTTCTTTCTAAAGTGTTTCATTTCGGAAAATGTATTATTTTGTTTTTTAAGTTAGGAAAGAAAACGTTCTTTTTCTTTTAAACTTTGGAAAGATTTCTGTTGGTTTCTGTAAGCAACAAAATTGTTCTTATTTTCTCTTTTGGCTTATTTTTATATCATACTTTTAAGGAATTATAGTTGAATTATAACATAAAATAGAGTAGTCTTTCTGCTATATCAATTATTTAACAAATGAACTTTTAATTTTTTACCACGGGCGAAGCCGTGCGGGCACCGCTAGTCTTGAATAAATATAAAAACGTGACTGACGAGAAGAGGTGTAGAAAACATTTGCGATGTTTTCAAAATGAAATTAAAGCGTATTTTTTAAACAATATTTATTTATTTATTCATTCCTTTATTATTGCTAAGCTTAAGACTTGTCTCAAAACGTGAAAAAATATAATTTATGAAGTGTAAAGTATTTGTATTCGATCACTTAGTTTTTTTTTTTTTTTAATCTTAAACATAGGGAACGTATGTCCCATAGTCCTTTAAGTTTTTTTTTTTTTTTTTTTTTCATGCATCAAGGAAAGCTTAATGTACCTTAAAAATGTTCAAAAAAACAAAATTGTTAGAAATAAATGAAACAATAAGTGGAATGATGATTGATTGTTGAGTGATGGTATTTCTACCTTATGATGATGATTACCCTTTCTTGGGTGTTGATAAATAATCGACGGACCATTGAATAATTTTAAGTTATTTATTTATGATACTGATGACACCGCTGATAGTGGGTGTTCATCTGACAACGTTCCTGTACGAAGTGAGTTGATTTTACAGTTGGCCGCTAGGCGGCGTTGTAACGCATCTGGAATACGTCAGTGGTCTGAACATACTCCCGGCGTTGAAATGATAATTTCAAAACAATTTATGAGAAAAATAAACAATAACAGAAATGACCAATAATATGTGATAAAGTAAATAAAGACATTTAAAAATAAAACAATATATAAAGTTATGCAACTTGTTCTAAATTCAGCACAATATCACTACTACAGATTAAACAAAATTGTGTATCAGAAAACAAAAACTGCTACTTAAGGATCGTTATTGATAGGCAAAAGACAAATGGTGTTCACACCTCTTTTGAACACTCCTGTGGCAGTTCTTACAAGAACTACTCTTACCCTTTCATCTTTGCCTTTAACTATACTTTCTATTCGACCCAATTTCCATTTGAAAGGAGGTAAATCTGGGTCCTTTAATAAAACCATATCATTAGGGTTTATGTTGTCTTTAAGAAATGTCCATTTATTCCTTAAATGCAAGTGGTTCAAATAATCACGCGACCAGTGTTTCCAGATTTGTTGGGTGACCTTAGTTATTTTTTGCCATCTTGATAAGTAATTATCTGATGTTTCAAGAAGGCTTGGACTGGGGATTGAATTTAATGCCCTCCCTATCAAGAAGTGACCTGGTGTCAATGCTGAAAAATCAGTGGGATCAGATGACATTGGAGTTAATGGCCTGCTGTTTAAAATAGCTTCAATTTCTGCTGTTATTGTTAAAAACTCTTCATAGGTTAATTTAACTGACCCTACAGCTCTTTTTAGGTGATACTTGAATGATTTAACGCCAGATTCCCACAAACCTCCAAAATTTGGAGATCTTGGAGGAATGAATTTCCAATTAATTTTTTCGGACGTTATATATTCAGCTAAGCTGGGATCGGGGTTGCTCATGAGTTTGTGTAACCTTTTTAATTCTGCGTTAGCTCCGACAAGATTTTTACCATTATCTGAATAAATACAAACACATTTACCTCGTCTCGAAAAGAACCGTTTTAGAGCTGCAATTAGTGCCGTTGAAGTTAAATCTGTGACCAATTCCAGATGAATTGCTTTAGTAGCAAAACAAATAAATATTGCAACATAAATTTTCTGATATATTCCCTTACGTTGCCCTTTGTATTTGATTAGGAAATGACCACAATAATCCAGGCCACAGTGTGAGAACGCGGGACTGGGATTAACTCTTTCTGATGGTAAATTACCTAATAATTGCTCTGCAGCTATCGGTTTATTTTTGAAACAAACTATACACTCATGCACCACTTTTCTTGCTAGGTTTCTGCCATTTATAGGCCAAAACTCCTGTCGCACTATATGCAACAAGGTTTGCGGACCAACATGCAAATTTTTTATGTGATAATGTTCCATAATTAATTTTGTGAGTTTATGCCTAGCAGGCAAAAGTTTTGGGTGCTTTTGATTCTCGTTTAAATTAGAATTCTGCAGGCGACCTCCAACACGAATTATTTGGTCCTTATCTAAGAAGGGAAAAAGATTGCTTACCTTTGAAGTCTTTACCATCCCCTTAGATTTTAAATCCTTTAATTCGTTACTAAATTCTACCCCTTGTGCCATTCTTACTAAGGCGTTTGATGATTCATTAATCTCTTTGATGCTGATGGGGCCTTGTTGTTTGTTTCCTGGAAACCTGGTATTGTTTATGAATCTACAAATATAACTAAAAATACGACATAATTTAGAAAATTTGTTACTTAAACTTAGAATGTTATCAAGAAATGCATTAGAGTCTGTAACAGTTAACAGTAGAAGTTCAGATGAATTTTTAAGTTCGTTGTTATACGCGTCACTATGTTCAATTTGTAAGTCTGCTGTTGTTGTAGATTGAATGTCTGATTGTAGAAATGAAGGGCCGGAGAACCACAGAGAGTTCTTTGTCAACTCAGTTGCTGTGGCACCTCTGGAGATGACATCTGCCGGGGTTTCCTTGGACGGGACATGTCGCCAGTCATAGTTGGGGCATAAGGTGTTGATGGCCTTTACACGATTCGCCACAAATGGCTTGAGTTTCTCAGGTGGAGTCTTGATCCATGCAAGTGTGATTGTGGAGTCACACCACATGTAAATGTGATTTAATGTTACGTTTAGAGTTTTCACAACCTTGCCAACTAAACGTGCTAGAAGTAATGCGGCTGTCAGTTCCAACCTTGGAATAGTTAACTTTTTCAGCGGGGAAACTCTTGATTTGCTGCACAATAGAGATATTTTAATGTCCCCTTGAGTCGGTCTTGAGCAAATATAGATTACTGCTCCGTAAGCCTTTTCTGAGGCGTCACTGAAACCGTGTAAGTCGATGGAGACGTAGTTAGGACAGAGTATACATCTAGGTATTTTGAAATTGTTGACATCAGAAAGAGTCTGAAGAAACCGTGTCCATTCCTTCAGTTCCTCTGGAGGAATAGGATCTGTCCAGTTCAACTTGAGTGTCCATAAATTTTGAAGAAAGATTTTTGCTTTTGATATTATTGGACCAAGGAGACCTAACGGATCATAAAGTCTTGCTATGGTAGAAAGGACCTCCCGTTTTGTATAATTTTCTTGTATCACTATGTTCACCTTGAAGGTAAAATAATCTTGATCATGCCTCCAGAACATTCCCAACGTTTTAACAGTGTTAGGATCTGTGTTAAATGCATATTCTGAAGCAGCATTGTCATTTAATAGAAGATTATGGTTTGAGCAGTGGTTGGAAAAACTACATATTTTTTGTAGCGAACTACAACTACAACTACTTTCTTATAAATGTAGTTAACTACAGCTACAACTACTTTTTTTTCAATATAGCGCGCTACACTACTTTTGAAAAGTAGTCGCTACTTCGCTACTTTTCAAAAACATATGAGAAAAAAAATTGAATTTTCATTGTAGGAATTTAATTTTGAGCTTCAGGGGGGTTGGCAAGGGCGTAGCTAGGGGGGTGCAGCTGCACCCCCCAGATCAGAGCCAATGGGAGGTCACTGTGACCTCCCATTTTATTTATTTTTTTGACAAACGATTTTGTCCCCTTTCCTGCTTTTCATTGCAACATGCTGGTGCAGACAAATAAGTTCGTATTTTATTACTCGGTGAAATTTGGAATTTCATTCGGTCATTGAGAGTCTCCCCCCCCCCTTCGCCTCCTCTCCCATCAATAAGTTTTAAGTCCTTGGCGCCACTTATCAGAAAATCAGCTTCATTCTTTACCTAACACGGATCCTTGTACCAAACCCAAATTTGTCTTTTAGCATGAAAACAACTTTTTTAATCTGAGTATGCGAAGAATAAAAATTTTAGGGTGAAATATTGTAAGTAAGCTTGCTTGTTTTTGAGGAGAAAATTCAATTTACCGAATGAAACTCGGAACTTTACTGAATGATTAAAAAATAAATAAATAAAATACAAGAATGCATTCTTATCTATGTCTACTGTAAGAGACGTGAGGCATCACGAAAATAAATAAATTAATCAATTAAAGAAAAAAAATAAAATAAAATGAAGAAGTTCAGCCTTGCAATACTGTCTCAATGTTTTCAAATTTCATCAGCCAATTTGTATCGGATAAGAACTTTTTGGGAGGTCAGAGTGACCTCCTATTGGGGTGCCACTACTTGCACACCCCTAACGTGAGTCCTGGCTACGTCCTTGAGGGGTTGGGTCTCGGTCTGGACACCATCCCTATTAATACGCCACCGATAAAATGAAATGAAAACGTTTTTCCAATTATGTCAAATGATGTCAAAAATATTTAATAATTGATTTTTATTATTTTAATATATATCAATACTCCATCACTAAAGAAGCAAAACTAAAGAAATATGAAAAACATACAAAACGGTACTAGTATTCATTATGAAATATTAATAAATAAGCTATCTGAAGTGTGAAACATAACTTAGAATGCTTAACTTACTTCAATATGCAATTTTAAATTGTATGCAGATGACTTAGAAACAGAAAGTTTTTTGTTCAAAGTGCAAAGTTTGCACGAAACTGTAAAATTTCCATTTTCACTCTTTTCAACAACTGTGAAGTATTTATTATACGCCGGACAGGGCAGCTCGATATTGTCATCTTCTATCAAATTTGTATCCTCTTCTATTAAAATTGCTGCCATGTTTGGTGGATATTGGAACAATAATCCAATTGAGCATTGAGCGCTAAAGCATTCATTTACATGACATTCTCGGTTGCTATAAAACACTAACACTCAGTTATCGCTTATTCATAAATTTTCCTTCCTCAGCCATGCACTATATTCAATGCAAATATTGGCGGAATATGAAAATGGTGACGCCAAAGAAACCAATGCCGTCTAACATATAGAACGTATGGCGTCAAAATGATATGACTGAGGTCAGCTCGAATTTGTATGATTCATTTTTCTCACTGCTTTCGCTAATGTAATCGTGTACGACATGCGCCAGTCAGACTCGATTGAATCTTTTTTTTTTTTTTATTTCGTTTTTTTTTTCTTTTTTTTTTGCTCCATTAGAAAGTAGTTTTATGAAATCGCTACAAACTACAATATTTTTGTATCGCGCTACTCACTACACTACTTTTTTTAAAAAGTAGTGCGCTACACTACAAACTACTAAAAAATGTAGCTACTACAGTAGTTTCGCTACTTGTAGCGCGCTACTTCCGACCACTGGGTTTGAGACCCACTTATGAAGTTCCATTCCTCCCCGTCGCAGTAGTTCAATTAGTTGTAGTTGCAATGTTCTTGTAGAATTTAAATCATTCGAACCTGATAAAATATCATCGACATAGGTGTCGTTTAGCAAAACTGGAGCTGCGTCGGGAAAATTTTGAATTTCATCTTCTGCAAGAGCCTTCAAAGTTCTGGTAGCCAAAAATGGAGCACATGATGTACCATACGTAACAGTCTTTAATTTATAAATCTCTATTGGAGCACTTAAACTTGATTTCCATAAGATTTTTTGTAAATTTCTTTCGGAACTGTTTACTAACACTTGCCGGTACATTTTCTTAATGTCTACACAAAATGCGTATTGATGAGTACAAAAGCGAGTTGCAATCGAAAAAATATCTTGTTGGATTGTTCCACCATTCAGCAATATGGAGTTAAGTGCAACACCATTTCTTGCATCATAAACATTCATTGCATCAAAAACCACTCGCAAAGGTGTCGAAGAACTTTCGGGTCTAAAAATAGCATGATGAGGGATAAAATATTCTTTTTCTTCACTGTCAGAGCTAAGGTCTCTTTCCATGTGATTAAGAGCATAATATTCGTTAATGAAGGCTGTATATAAATTTGCTAATGTTTCATTTTTATCTAACTTTTTCCAAAGCGAATCTAACCTGGTTTGAGCTAATTCTCTAGAATCCCCTAATTCAGAAATTCCGTTTTCCTTTTTTGGTAAAGAAACCGTATATCTACCGCTTTCATCCCTTTTAACAGTTGACACGAAGTGTTCCTCGCAAATTTGTTTTTCGAGCGTTTTAGAATTATTTGGTTCGATATGATTGTCACCCGGAAATGATTCTAACTCAAAGAATTTTTTAACTTCCATATCTAAAGTACAATGCTCCTTTATTAAACCGCTAAAACAACAGTTTGAAATATTTAGATTTCCGGCTACTATGTACCCGAATACTGTTTTTTGAAGTGTCAAAGAACCATCATGTGATTTAAATTTACCTTCCTTTAATAGATCAAAAAATAATTCACAGCCAATTAGCATATGAATTTTACTCGGAATAAAAAAGGTATTATCCGCGAGATTAATTTCAGATGGGATATTCACCGTCGAAATGTCTAAGTTTTGATTTGGGGTTAGTTCTGTTATTTTTGGCAAAACAACAAATTCTAATGATCGGCGAAAATCATTTTGTTGATTGGAAATGATCGCTGACACTTTATATTTTGCGTAACATTGACGCCCTGTTATTCCGGTAATAGCGCAATCAATTTTTTCCCTTTTCAAATTTAAACTATCCGCTATTTCTGAACTGAGAATATTCAAGCTCGACCCTGAATCCAAGATGGCTTTTATTTTTATTCTTTGATTGTACTTATTCTCAATAAAGAGATTCGCGGTGCATAATAAGTTGCTCTTATTTTTCCCATCCAACATAGCAAAAACTGAAGCGCTGCTTGTTGAATTCCCATTCCTCTCTACTGGCGCCTCATTCGAATTATTTATTACTGATCTCGATGACTCACCACTTGAAGGCGCCTGTCTTACTTGGTAAGGGCTTTCGCTCCGATTTATGTCTAAGTGAATCAGAGTGTTGTGCGTTCGACTGCAAAATCGGCATCGATAATTAGACTTACAAGGAAGTTTATGATTATACAAGCAGTTTTTACAAAGTTTATGATCGTTAATCAGCTGAATGCGCTCGTTAACGCTCATTGATAGAAAGGCTGGGCATTTAAAAATAGGGTGGCATATGGTTTTACACAAAATGCAATTAAGTCTTGTAGGAGGATTTTTGTTCTGATTTACTACAAATGTATTCGATTTATTTTGAGTTTGAGACCGCGGTTTCGGTTTAGTTATTTGCTCTAGTATTACTGACCTCGACTGCAAATAGCTTAATAAATCTGTCAGTTTAGGAATCTCCCTTGACGATAAGGATAATTCATAGCTCTTACGCGTTTCAGAATCAATCTTTTCTAAAATTATATTAAAAAAAACCGCGCTTGTTAAATCGTTACACTCTAGTTTTAAGACCTTTAATGCTCTCAAACTTTTGTTTACGACATCAGTTATATGCCTTAATCCCTTAGCTGTTTCTGTTTGCAATTTTTCCAGCTTTAAAATTGATTGGATATGAATGTCAATGACTGCTCGTTTATTTAAGTACCTTTCTTCTAAGGCTTTAAACAATGAAGTAAAAGTGTCATCACTGCATTCAATATGTTTTGCTTCTCCTCGTAATGATGCCTTTAAATAATACAGCTTTTGTTCGTCTGAAAGACCTTTGTTTTCAGTTATCAAATTTTTTGAATTGCAATTTAAAATTAGAAAAATCTTCAATTTTGCCAGCGAATATTGGTAGTGGGATTTCTGGCAATTTTGTTGACATAGTTATGCAATTTTCAATTTTATTTTCACTTTTGCTCGTTTGAGCTTGGTATTTGGGTTTGAATTTAGAGAGTAAGTATTGTACGCTTACCTCTAGACTCTAGAGGTAAGCGTCTAGAGTCTAGAGCATTTCTCCGCTCTTCCATTGCCGTCATATTTTCATCGCTTATTTTTGCACCTTCTTCGGTATCTTCCTCGCACTGGAGATATTCCGTCCATAAACTGTTGATTTCACCTTTCATTTCTTCCAGAACCGAGAGTTTTTGTTTCGCACCAAGTCTTCTCTTTTCTATTTCTTCTTCGGTCTTTGGATCTGCTGATTCAACAAATTTCGAGATGTTTGTTAACTTCGCTTGCAGTCTTCCTCTCGCTCTGTTGAGCTCTTTTAAAGTTTTTGATTTATCCATACTGGCTGATATCGGCTCCTGGCTCGCCAGGACCAATTTATGGAATGATGGATTGATTGGTGGTGGTATTTCTACCTTATGATGATGAGTACCCTTTATTGGGTGTTGATAAATAATCGACGGACCATTGAATATTTTTAGGTTGTTTATTTATGATACTGATGACACCGCTGATAGTGCGTGTTCATCTGACAACGTTCCCGTTAGAGATGGGTAAAAGATCCCGGAGCTGTGATTTTGAACCTGTTCCACAGCCGGAGTCGGAACTGGCAGTTCCGGAAGTGGATCGGAACAGATAGCTCCGAGAGGCGGCAGCGCCATCTGTTATCGTACGAGAGCTTTTTAGAAAGGCAACTACCAAATTCCGATCACTTCCGGAGCGGTTCTTCGAACCTGCTCCGAGGGGACCTGTTCCGCTACCACCAATCAGCGTTGAGTATTTCATCATGAAGCAATCTGTTCCGAGTGTCTGATCCCGGAGCTGTTCTTTGCACCTGTTTACGTAATCAGTTCCGATTCAACCAATCAGCAGACAGGATTTGATGGTGGAGCAGATCCAGCGGTTCGGAGTTGTTCTTTGCACCTATTTACGTAATCAGTTCCGATTTAACCTATCAGCAGCGAGGATTTAATAGTGGAACAGTTCCAGCAGGTCGGACCTGTTCTTCGGAACAGGTTCAGTGCTTAGATTTTCATGGCGATATTGCTCTGTTTCGCGTTATTCAGGCCCGTTATTTGGGGATGGTTTTAGTTATTTTTTGATAAAATAGAAACGGCCTGACTGGCGGATTAGAGGGGGGTAGAGGAAAGGCATGCAATTCCCAAAAGGACAATGATGATGACCATATACCATTATTTTTTTTATTCATTTCTCCACAACAAAAATAATTTCTTTTAAATTATTTCTGGGGGAAAAAAAAAACGACATTAATGTACAACATTGAATAAAATCACTTTGGTTTGTAATTAGAGATGGAAAGAGTGGAAAAAACCCAGTTTATTCCCGGGAAAAAACCGGGTTTTTTGGGAAGGGAATTTTGAAAATTCCCGGTAGTTTTGGGAATTTTCAAAGTGTTAAAAAATTCTGCTTTTAAAATTTTTAATTATTACCCTAATTAGATACATTCACAAGATATTTCCTATAGTTATGTTTTGCAGTACATGGAATTGCTTGTCAGAAAATTATTTCAAAATAATAAGTGAAAGAGGCCATCCTATCTTGAGTTTGTTTTGTCACGGGGTATAATTTCAAACTGAGATTGCTTCTACGCGTGTTAATTGATGTTTTTTTTTTTTTTTAAATAAAACGTTTAGTATTTAATGAAACTAACATAACTTTTTTTTAGATAACTAACACAAAAATTTTTTCAATGTTTTTTTTGGCATATTTTTTTTTCTCTCTCTTTTTTAAGAGCTCCAAAGGTATGACACTTAATAACAGTATTGTTTTGAAAGTTGTTGCATTTTTAACTCAAATAATGACGAAGTCTTTATATTTTACTCATACATTAGGCATAACAACTATGTAGAAAATTACTATGTTTGTTTACAGTCAAAATTCCCAATGTTCCCCAAAATTCCGGGTTTATTCCCCGAAATTCCCGGGTTTTTTCCCGGCTCTCAAAACTACGGGTTTTTTGCATCTCTATAGAGTAGAAGTAATATTGCAATCGGCGGTCAGTACGAAAGAATACGTAAAACTCATAAATTTCGAGATTAATTTCATTTAGAGGGGTCATTAGGTCCGTCATTTAGGAGGTCGGTGCAGGGGTATTCCCCCCCCCTTCCGGTTTCTTGGTACCATTTTACATTGAGTTTGCATACTTTATAGCCAGGGCTTGATTACTGAATAGGCCAACTAGGCCATGGCCTTGTGCCCCCAAATGACTAAAATTGCTGTAGTCAATGCCTAAAATTGTAAAGCCTCAGTACAGAGGCCCCAAAAAAGTATTTGGCCTAGGGCCCCATGATATTTTAATCGGGCCCTGTTTATAGCAATTTAGATGGATGCAGTTGAAGGATATGACCATATGCAGTTCAAAAACTAAAGTTACTAGTTTTAAAACATTTTATACCATGGAAAATTATATTGTATTCGTCATGGTGTGTTTGTGGGGAATGATGCTTTTCTAATATGTTTTACATGTTTGTTTGAATAAAGCAATATTTCCCCGCATGTTTAGTGTTTCTTTTTTGCATTCGCTAATAACATAATTATCAATTCTGTCTGTCAATTGCGGTTTCATAATTGTCACTCTGCATATGCTTGAATATCAAATTTTTCTTACTGTAAAATTGGTATCTACTACTATTAATGTGTGTGCGATGCAGCTTTGCAATCAGAATAAATTAATGTCTGTGAGAAAAAAATTTTCGAGTAATAAAATTCTGCTATACATACACCGCAATTAAATGCAATGCGTGTCAACCGAATATCAATCAAAAATTGAGAAAAAAAAAATTTAAATTCGATCTCACATCGGGAAAAAAGACCGATTTTTTTTTTTTTTTGGAAGAAAAATATCTTTTAAAGACGCACTGATATATAATTAATTATATGAACTTGTCAAAAAGCTCTTTTTTTTTTTTTGGTTGTGTTCCTCCCCCCCCCCCCCCAATTTTTTTTTTTTTGGGGGGGGGGGGTCCGGAGCAGGAGCAGGTTTTGAACCTGTTCCGCCAAGTGGAACTGGAACTGGTTGCACCTGTTCCGGCTGCGGAACTACTTTTCCCATCCCCGTACGAAGTGAGTTGATTTTACAGTTGGCCGCTAGGCGGCGTTGTAACGCATCTGGAATACGTCAGTGGTCTGAACAATAAGTATCGACCAAGTTAATCATTTGAAAATGTCGTTTTAAGCTAAGGAAATGTGAGTTTATCTGTCCTCGATCTCCCAAAACGTTGGGAATCGTTCGGCTTGAAAATAAAAAAATTAGTTTCGATAAAATGTCTATTTTGAACTGTTAAAAAAAACAACAAAAAAACTAGCATAAAGTTAACGTGGGATTATAATCCTACATAAATTTTCACCTAGAATTTGGATTCGCTTCCAACAAACTTAGCGGAAAGAGCTTATGACATAGAGCACAACAGAATTAAATATTCATTTGTTAGTTATAGGAATTATTTTGAACAATAAAAAAACTTTTCACTTAGGTGCATATGGAAGAAATCCATTGCGCTTTTAACGAAATGCTATTTCAACCGTTATTTTCCTTTCAGCATTAGATAAATACAGGCATGTCATTCACGGGTGTGGGGGTCAATTCCCCCCTTCCCTGTGGCTTAGAAAAAATGATCGATTTTACACGTAAGTAGGGATGATTTTTGTTGCTTTCCCATTCATTTGCAGAGATTACACATCCTTCACTCACCATGGAAAAATTCGAAATGACTGGCCTGGACAAAGAGTCGAGTTTTATTAAGAGTCAATGAGACAAGACAAAACAATCCAACTCCGCAAAAGATGCTTAAATTGGAAACAAACACCTTTGTGCAAAAAAGTAAACTAACTTTGTTCAAAGTTTACAGGGAAGAAAAATTAAAGAATGTTTCAGGCACGTGTTACAAGGAGAAGCCTTTTTCAATGCAAAGAATGTAAGCTTATGATATCAGTTAGCTTTTTCAAGATGCTTGATCATCTATAAGCTCACATTCCTTACATTAGAAATGGTATTCCTAGTAACGCCGAAACACGTGTCTGCAACATTCTTTAGTTTTTGTGCGTTTAAACATTGAAAAACTTTAATTTATAATTAGGGGATTTTTTCCATTCAGACCTCCCAAACATTTTTTTAAACAATGAAATAAAAACAACGTACCAATTAATAAACTCCTCAAATTAGAAATTTTCAATAAAAAATGCATTTTAATACTGGTAGGGATCTTTTGTTTTAAATAATTCAATCCAAACACAAAATAAGTTTACTGTTGTAATTTTCTCAAGCTATCGATGCGAATGTGACATATTTTCGTATATATTTTCACTTCGAATCAGGGATTTACTATCTGCCTTTTCTTTTTTGTATATTTGAATATAAGTAATCATTATGCATTTTAATAAAGTCACATTTCTTTTTTAAAATTTTCCTTCAGAAAATATTGTTTTTGTACACATTGTAGGAGCAAATTTCTGCGTCCCAATAACAATACAAAAAATTGTTATTGTTTTTAACATAAAGTTTTAAGGCTGTTTATATTGCTGTCCCATATTGGATTCTTAGGAGTTATTCATGTTTACAAAATATTTAAATCAAATTTAACAAGGCTGATATTTTTTGTCGTTTTAAATTTTACAAACATAATTCTTTGTCATGATTTAGATATGTTCAACGTATTATTGTTGTGTTAACGGATCTCTTAAAATAATTTTATGAAGGTAAAATCTTACCGACTTTCCGCTTCATCTGGACGCTTGCAATCGTATCACTGTTGTGAGAGAATATTCGAAAAGAGAAATCATTTTTTATAAAATATTATATTAGAATTAACTATTTACATCTCAAACTGCAACAAAATCAATTCCGAATGTTCCATCAAAATTAACTGTGTCTGTTCGTTCCATCAATTTTTATTATTTTTTTATCTCATTCTTCACTTCACTTCAGTTCATTTAAACCAAGAAAAGGCTATTATTAATCTGCAGACGATTGAAAGCTCAGTTGCAAGCTGTGTACAATTTTAAATCTAGGTGTTTTAGGGCCGAATTCAAGTGAAACACCATTGCAATCGCTTCGAGGCGTTTGCATATTGCAACCGCTACTGTAAGTCGAATTCAAGTGAATTCGTTTCACTTGAATCCAAATTTTGGAATTTGCGATTGCATTGGTGAGTTGCGATCGTCCGTGTTTCACTTGAATCCCTGCCTTAATATATTTAAAGAATACTTTGCCACTGTAGTTGGAGATATTCTTTAGTATGCAATACTTTTTAAATAAATAAATATTTATAATAAGATACACATAATGATTACTTGTAATGGTATTCATAAAAACATTGAAGGCTAGATTTTTTAATTCGTGGATTAAAGAGCAAACCTACACGTACAAACGTTTCGCCCGCAACAATGTAATAACACCGATACATTTTTAAGCGGAAGCCATTACTAATTTCCTATAACATTACTTTATATCCAAATGGGTTTTTCGGCACGCCCAAATCGAAAAAGCTTAATTTAACTCAAAGATAGCATGAAGCACCAAAAAATGTTCTGGTAGCAAATTTATAGCTTTGCTGAAAAATGCTCGAGTTTTATTAGGCCATAACTTTCTCTACTCCCTTTGTGTGATAAAAGCGTAGCAGTGCCATCAAACACGCTTCAAAGGAACTGAAATATGATAAAAATGATTGCTATTTTCATGGCTGTCAAGCTACTAAGAGAAATTTTAAGCAACTTAGCAAGAGGAGAAAAGGTGAAGATATTTGAAACAAGAAGAATCGTCAAAGAATGCAATATCGATCCTTTCAAGGAACAGATTTCTTATCACTTCACGGAGTTCTTGAAGTTTTATATTAAAAAATAATAGTAATAAGTAAAAATAAATAAATGAATGAAATTAACAAAAAAAAGAAAGAATGAAAGAAAAAAAAAGTGATTCCTCAAATATATTTTAAATCAAATATAAAAATATTCGATTCTAAGGCATTATTTATTCAAATATGCAGGGTGAACATAAATTACGGATACAATTTTAAAAAATCCTATTTATGAAACTACTGCACATATTACTATAAGTGATACATTGATGTAACGATAAATATACTGAAATATTTAATGAGACAATGCTAAAATATTTCTTTTTTCTTTTATGATCCATAAATTTTCAAGCAACAAGAAATAACAAATAACTTTACGTGTGACTAATATTTCTGCGAGGCTGGAAAATAATTTGCAGAATTTTAGGCAGACAAATTTTCAGACATGACCTGCCCCAAGCAAATGCATCTTTATTTGTTATTCTTTCCATAGTCAGAACAAAACAGACCAAAATGGAAACGTGACCTTAACCGGTAACGACTTTTAACTACTAACCTCCAAATGCAGAATTTCACACTCGTCAACTTACAAAATAATAATAAATAAGAAAAGATTTTTATCACTCCAACGTGCTAGCTTGAACTCAAAAAAGAAAGTAAACAATGCAATTTTCTTCTTTTGGCGACATCCAACGTAACTTGGCGCTGTATCCATCAATCTCCTAGCGTTTATTCAGAGTCATTTTTATTTTTTCGCGATCTTAGAGCTCCGGGGCACATCAGATGGAATAATGCACACACCGCAAAGTCAGGTCGATTTTTGAGAACTCGTTCTTGTGCCTCTTCTTTTCTTCTCGTTGCGTCTTAATTACGCTGATTTTAAGGCATTAGACATAATTTCAATTCTGAACCGCACACTACTTTTCGCATATCTATGAACTAATCTAATATTCGCGAATGCTAAATAGACATTTATTATATTATTCCAGTTTCCATAGGATTAACAGACACTTACTACACTTTCTTGTCTTCGGAAACCATTTCAACATTTCTGCAAAAAAGTCTATACATGTAGCAAGATCAACCAACGACACCAAGAGACAGCATTAGATAGTTGATAGAAATATATGCCGTTGTCTTATTTTTCAACCGACTTCAACAAAGGAGGAGGTTATCAATTCAAAGCGTATCCTTTTTTTTTTTTTTTTGTTTGTTCGCACATAACATCTAATCTACTGAACCGATTTGGGCGATTTTTTTTCTTAAATCGATGGGAGATGGTGTAACTTAGGTACCATGTACTCATATGACGATATTTGTTCACTAGAAAAAAAGTTATTATGGAAAACTAAATTTCATGTCATTTCCCCATTAAATGATTAAATTTTCAATCCATTATTGCAAAAATTTGTTGCCTCGCAACAGCAATATTAATAGTAATCATGATGAAAATTTTGAACCAAAGCTTCTCTGGAGTAAGTATGAAATATTAATAAGTAGTCGAATTTAAAGCGATTTGTCCTAAATGATTAAATACGAAATCCATTGTTACAAAACGTGGTTGATATGAAACTGTAATAATAATGATAATGAGAATTTTAAATGAAGGCTTAAGCTTAACTAAATCAAACATGAAACTAATTAGCGGGCAACTTATGTAGTATGTGTTAAAATCTTATGAACAACGAGAAACTAGAATTGCTTTGAAATATAAATTAGTTGAAAAGCTGTTGATATTTAAATGGCTTTGATTAAGCTAGTACACAAATAAATACCCGAGAATAACAAAGATTATTTTTTAGTGTCAATTGTTTAAAATTTTAGACGCGTTGATAGTTTCTTCCTTTTTTAGCCTACTTTCCCGTTAAAATTAAAAGAAAGACGAAAAAAGTATTAAAAGTAGCTTAATGCATCTAAAAAATATCGCCAAGTCCAAAAAATATTGCCAAGTTAAAAAAATATCGCCAAGTCCAAAAAATATCGCCAAGTTAAAAAAATAAAAAGGTAAAATGAAAATCGAAAAATTAAAAATTTGAAAGTAGGGTACTGAGATGGGGAATTTGTGTGTCGGTCGGTCTGTCTGTCCCCCCAATAACTTTTGAATGAACATTCCGATTTGGACAAACTTTTTTTTGTTAGAAAGATCTCGGCGAGTACAGCTCATTCCCATATTTGATTTTTCGATTTGAACAATTTTTGGTTCAACTTTGAACCGTTCAAATAACCTGTCCCGCGATGCTAACTTTAGAGTGAACAGTCCGATTTGAACAAACTTTTTTTTGTTCGAAAGATCTTTTCAAGGATACTTCATTCCCGTATCTACATTTTCGATTTGAACAATTTTTCGTTCAACATTGAACCGTTCAAACAAGCTGTCACCCCTAATAACTTTTGAATGAACAGTCCGATTTAAACAAACTTTTTTTTTGTTCGAAGCATCTCGGCAAGGATACTTTATTACCGTATTTAAATTTTCAATTTGAGCATTTTTGGTTCAACATTGAACCGTTCAAGCAACCTTTCTCCACCTAATAACTTTTGAGTGAACCGTCCGAATGGAATAAACTTTTTTTTGTTCGAAAGATCTCGGCGAGTACAGCTCATTCCCATATTTGATTTTTCGATTTGAACAATTTTTGGTTCAACTTTGAACCGTTCAAATAACCTGTCCCGCGATGCTAACTTTTGAGTGAACAGTCCGATTTGAACAAACTTTTCTTTTTTCGAAAGATCTTTTGAAGGATAATTCATTCCCGTATCTACATTTTCGATTTGAACAATTTTTCGTTCAACATTGAACCGTTCAAACAAGCTGTCACCCCTAATAACTTTTGAATGAACAGTCCGATTTAAACAAACTTTTTTTTTGTTCGAAGCATCTCGGCAAGGATACTTTATTACCGTATTTAAATTTTCAATTTGAGCAGTTTTGGTTCAACATTGAACCGTTCAAGCAACCTTTCTCCACCTAATAACTTTTGAGTGAACCGTCCGAATGGAATAAACTTTTTTTTGTTCGAAAGATCTCGGCGAGTACAGCTCATTCCCATATTTGATTTTTCGATTTGAACAATTTTTGGTTCAACTTTGAACCGTTCAAATAACCTGTCCCGCGATGCTAACTTTTGAGTGAACAGTCCGATTTGAACAAACTTTTCTTTTTTCGAAAGATCTTTTGAAGGATAATTCATTCCCGTATCTACATTTTCGATTTGAACAATTTTTCGTTCAACATTGAACCGTTCAAACAAGCTGTCACCCCTAATAACTTTTGAATGAACAGTCCGATTTAAACAAACTTTTTTTTTTGTTCGAAGCATCTCGACAAGGATACTTTATTACCGTATTTAAATTTTCAATTTGAGCAGTTTTGGTTCAACATTGAACCGTTCAAGCAACCTTTCTCCACCTAATAACTTTTGAGTGAACCGTCCGAATGGAATAAACTTTTTTTTGTTCGAAAGATCTCGGCGAGTACAGCTCATTCCCATATTTGATTTTTCGATTTGAACAATTTTTCGTTCAATATTGAACCGTTCAGAAAAAAAAATTAACATTAGCGTCTACGGGGAATTTAAGTTGAATGTTGATCCTGAACTTAAAGTCGGATTTCCTTCAAGCTAACTTTGTAAGAAAATGGTTTTGATAAGTAATGTTTGTAAAGTACTTTTCTGAGAATTCTTCTGTGAGGACTCTGATTCCGACTCCGACTCCGCAAACATGGCGGAAATGCAGGCTCAGAAAAAAAATGACTGACTGTGCAGACGATTTTTTGTTTATTTATTCATTTGTTTTATTTTATTTATTATTATTATTTATTTTTTTTGGCAGACGATTTTTTTTGTAACAAAACAAAACGAGAAAATTTTTTCCTTTATTTATATTTAACAACTGGCAACGGATTAAAAGTGAAATTCGAGACATTTTATTAACGGACGAGTTTTTTTTTTTTTTTTCTTTCTTTGATAAAATGTGTTTTGATGCTCTTTGTACTTTTATTTATTTATTTTATTTATTTATTTATTTATTTTTTTTTTTTTTTTTTTGAAAACGATGGAGGATTTTTTCTACGGAGGAACTGTAACAGTTACACTCTTTAAAAGGTGCGACAAAACTTTATTTATTCGCTAATTACTTTTTACGTGTCTATTTCATCTGATGAGAGGGGTATATTTTGCTTTTCGAAATCAGCTCTAAGTGCTAAAAAGGTATGTTTGACATAATTTTCAGTCTCAGATAATCAAGAGAATAATGATCAGATGCGAGAATGTCGATGTCGATGTACGGGAAAGTAGGCTCGTTTAGTTCTTGACAGAACTTCTTGTTTCAGTTTATTTTATGGATTATTTACTTAAGAAAATTAGGCGAAGTTTCGTAATGGAAACATTACCTTATTTCATAAGTACACTTACACTAAAAAGAATAAAATTAAATAATCTTGGAAAAAAAAATAGAACCGACTTCAGGTGGAAATTGCTCTAAAAAGTAAAAAATAATTTTTTTCTTTGAACACCATCGAAACTACTTTTAAACATAAGTTTTGAAGTCGGAGCAAAAACGATTGGTAAAATGATATTTAACCATATTTTGCCAACATTTTTTAGAGAAACCATTGAAAATTAAACGCAGAATATTTGTACCATAACACGAATGTGTGGTAATGATTAAAATGTATGCGAATGCTCTTAAAGAACCTGGATCCATTAAACTTTATATGGTTGAATTGTAGTTGCGTATGATTCTATATATTGTTTTTGCTCCGACTTCAAAACTTATGTTTTAAAGTAGTTTCGATGGTGTTCAAAGAAAAAAATTATTTTTTACTTTTTAGAGCAATTTCCAACTGAAGTCGGTTCTATTTTTTTTCCAAAATTATTTTATATTATAATTCAACTGCGACGAGATGGCCTGTGTCAATCAAATGAGAAAACGAGTGCATTCCTTAAAATAGGTAGAATTTCTACTCATTCAAATTCCCCCATCAATTGTGAATATCATTCCTCAATTTTCATCTGCGTATCACCCCTTCCTAAAAATGGACAATCCTGAAAAAAGGAGGAGTCATAGGCCATCTCTGCGAAGTTGAATTATACTTACCCTATACCAAGTATTCTGGTTAACAAATGTTGATCACGGGTATTTCAAACTTCAATTTCGAAATATTTCCGGTATAGGCTCCAAAACATCTTCAAAGATCGCGTAATTGAGTTATTTTTAATTCAATATCGAAAACTACCGAGGAAAATTCCCCCAAGGAAAGGGCGGTCTCCCCCATCGTAACTCTCTTGTATTCATCGCTGGGTGCCCACTACCTTTAAAATAGGGCATAATTGAATGAATGCACATCAAGCATTCTAAACGCTGAGATTAAAATACTATGAAACTCGGAAATAATTGGAACTGATCCCTATTCAAGTTTCCGAAAGTCCGAATCATCGGCCTTGAACCGAACCAGGAATTCAAATAGAAGGAATTCAATGTAGGAATGCAAATTTACCCGAGTTACGTTCACTTCTATTATTAGTTCAATAGTGATTTTTAAATTAGTTATTTTAAGGTAATAAAAAAATCATTTTACCCCTAATAAAGTGCACGCGTGCGGCGTGCTTAATAAATCATCTATGTCGTAGAAGCTAATGTATAATGTCCATGCGTTGCTGGTGCAATATCGTGTCGTCAAGCTGATTCAGTTCGTTTTATCAACTGAAGATTACCGAATTCAGTTCTACATAAGGTACAGATAAGAACTGTACTTAAACGTTTGCTAAAGTAACTGGGCTTACTTACCACAGTAACTGACTCTGAGATATTTTAGGCAGAACAGTAAGTATTTTGTAACCTTCAAAGCAAAATATATGTTACGCAAACGATCTTTTCTCCCAGATTATTGTATTTTTTAAGTTGAATTTAATGCTTTAATTGAATTTCCGAAATACATTTTGGATGATTTTAGAAAAATTGTTAAAACATAGTAACTGACTGACATGCTACTTTGTAAGATGTCAGTCAGTTACCAGACTTATGAAAAATTTCTAAAAATCACCTAACATATATTTCGAAAATTTAATTATACCGTTGAATTCAACTCAAAAAACACAATAATCAAATTAAAAAAGATCACTTGCACAGCTTATATTTTGCTTTGAATGTTACAAAATTCTTACTGTTTTGCTTTAAAAATGTCTGTCAGTCACCCGTGGATTGCCCAGTCCAGCTGTCTTTAAAAAACTAAAATTTGAATTAATAATTGATTTCTGTTTTTCTCAAATGCAATTTTAGGCCTTTATTTCACAAGCTGTTCTGATTATCCGGAATTTTGGACATCTGAGGTCACGTTATTTTTTAGTAGTACACTACTCTTCTTTCCCCCAATTCGTCCAAAGTTAATAAGCATCAAGTTATCAGAGCGCTCAAAGTAATATGACTCTCTGTAAAACGGTTTTTTCTGCATCAATTCGTAACAAACAAAAAAGCAAGCAAAAGCGCAAGGGGGAAAACTGTTGGCCGATTTTACATTTTCGGGGTCCTCTGGACGTCGTTTTTTTAAAGGAATCTTTTGATCAAAAAACAGAAAATATAAACTGTCAAAGTTTTATCCTTCTTAAATTTACGGGTCATTCCACGTCAAATCACCTAAGGCTATGTGCCGTCATGTCTCGGATTTTGTTCAATATTTTTTTTACGGATAGATACCTATGAGATAAACTCAAATTATTTTTTTTAGATTTTTTGAATAAAAATTTAGGGTTGTAGAATTTTTTGAAATTTTGATTTTTTCAGAATTTTTGCTTTTTTATTTTTGGTATGCATTTTGAAAAAGCTCTATAACTTCCTCATTTTTCATTCAATTAAGCCAGTTTAAGTATCATTTTAAAGCTAATTATTTTCTCCTTCAATATTAGTGACAAAAATGAGATTGTGAGAAATAGAATTTTGACAATGGTCGTCTGAAGTCAGATTTTGTGTTTTTTCAATTGGTATGTTCAATAGGTCATATCTCCGGAGTACCAACTAAGAACTGCCCAATTTTTTTTTTCAGTAATGACAACATCATATACTTTTTATGTATAAAAAATTAGGAGGGTGTTTTTCGTTGTTTTGGAATAAAAAATTCAAGTGTGTTTTTTCAGTTGGTATGATCAATAGGTCATATCTCCGGACTACCAACTAAGAACTGCACGCCACTTTTTTTCTGTTATGACAACATCATACCCTTTTTATGCATAAAAAATTGGGAGGGTGCTTTTTGTAGTTTTGGAATAAAAAAATCAAACGTGTTTTTTCA
>JAXGGA010011526.1:0-42123 GCA_038373865.1 Uloborus plumipes | reverse complement strand
GTAAACTTGACTACTCTTGCAAATGTTCAAATTTCATCTATGTTAATATCAAAAAATTCACAATTTATATTTGTTAGTGTTTAAGAACTATATTATTTGGAAAAAGAATTGATTTATTCTAATATCTCATAATGACTATTATCGTCAATAATGATATTAAATTACAATGTATCAGCTCGATTTTTTGCCAGTGGCAGAGGTTTATTCTTTGTGTTAATTAATAAGTTAAATTTTTCATTAATTAAATTATAAATCTATCGCAATTTTTCATTGCATCTATTTCGCAAAAAGGATTGAGGTCATTGGTTCTAAAGATTGACACTAACTTACATCACCCCCTTTGATTTAACTTCTGCTATACCGTGTAACGAGAGTTGGCGTGTCAAAGCCAAATTATTTTCCCACTCTCCGGACTTTTCCCCTAATGATTGTCATAGTTACACGCGAAGGACTTTTTCCTACTTAGCTTTTGCAACAATGGTTAAATGCAACGATCAAAATTTCTTTGTGCGTAAACTATTAATCAATTGAAAAATCAACGTTAACAAAGCAAAACTTTTTCTAAGAAATGCGTGCTTTATTTATGTTGTTACTTCATTTTAATCACAAACTTTTAGTTGTCCTTCACGTTAAAATACTAATGAGATTTAAACAAATTTACTTTTGGTTCATTAGCACAAATATATTCCAAAATTAAAGACTTTTTTTTATTTTCCTCTGACATCACGGTTACTCATGATGGCAGATCTTGCTAAAACAAACTATTTAGCACTAGGTTTGTTAGAAAACGTTTAGAAATAACTGAGATACGAGGATATAAATAAAAGCATAAACATAATTCAATAAACATAAAATAAATGAAATGCCTCAACAGCAGTGTTTACGGGCTTAACACTTTTATCATCTGTCTTTGCATCAATAAGATCATTCTTTTGTATTGGAAAATGGATTCCTTGTAACCCCGCTACATTCGTATGCAATTTCCTCTAAAGTTGTGCCTACTTAATTTTCTTTTTTTCAAAAACACTCTCTCTATTTTATAAAAGAAAATTATATCAGCACAATTGTTCTTTACTGCCATGTATTGAATCCTAGTTTTTGTTCAGATGAATTTTTGAGAATGTAACTGCGCTAAAGTATTCCTATACCGGTCAACAATCATGTCATACAATTTCCTTTCCACTACAGAATCTTAAATTCCCAACTAACGAAGACGTTACACGTTGCTAAGAATCCAAGTCATCTCCACTAAAAGGATTTATGATCCATTTATTTGACGTACAACGAAAGTGGGGGAGAAACTATCGTTTAGTACCCTACAAATTGCTAATGTATTCGAATGGGAAAATGGAACAATACCAAATGGGAATTTTGGCACCAAAATTTTGCTGAGATTCGGCAATATTTTCACCTTTTCAAGGATAGTCCTTTGTCCCACACCTGACTGCATGTCAATTACCCTGACGATATTCCGTTACTAGTTTGGAGTTACTGCAATAAGGTTGGCTCCTTCGTCGCCAAACGTCTCGTTAGAGGTTCTCGAGGTTAAGCATTTGCCCATCAAAAGGAATATATAAAATCGTTTTCATCTCATACCATTGCCAAAGTAGCACACTTCGTTTTTTAAAGGTTGTAAAATGGTTATTAACGTTGTAACAACGGATAAAAAACGTTTATAAAACGTTTAAACGTTTTTTGTGCTACCTGGGTTGGAAATGTTCGAAATAATAACTAAGATGGAAGCCCCTTCTTATAAATAATATTTTGTAAAATCAAAAATTGCAGATTTGAAACTTTTTTTTTAAATTTTAAACGTTATTTTTATCATTTTCAATTTTTGAACTCATTAGTACAGGTCATTACACCATGCTTCTAAAAGTTAGTTTTCTATTTCTAATAGATAATCTGTTTAGATATTTTACGGATAATAAATACCATGCGAAAACAACAGTAATAAATTAGAACTCTTTAAAAGTTACATCACAATACGTAAAGCAACCATCAAAAACTATATTATCTACGAAGCAAAAAGTGTGCTTTCAAAAAAAAGTACAAAATAATGCAGCATCTCTTTTGATCGTCTGTAAACTTCAAGAAAACGCCCAAAAAAATCGATTTCGGAAAAAACAACAATAAGAGTCAATATGCGAAACGGTTTATCCTTTGCAAACAAAACAGAGAAATTAAATGGCGATTTCACTTCAGGAAAGCCGACATAAGAATTCGAACAGTTATTTTTCCCGTTTTTATTAGCTTCAGAAGAAGCTCCGAACCAAGTACATCTCGAAAAAGAAAAAAAAAAAAAACACTTGTGTTATCGGTATAAAAACTACTTTAAATGTAGGAGTACGTTTTCACCTTTTTGTTCAAACACATTTTTTGCAATTTCATAAAAATTTTCATAGATGAAATTCAGGGCTATTTACGCGTGAAAATAAGTTCTATAGCTTATAAAAGTAGGGCCGCTACGACGGGAAGTCACGGGAAATCGATGTGACCTCTCAAAAATTTCTTTATTCGGCAAATTTCACTTAATTATGCGACGAATATTTGGGACGTAACTGCAATAGTATTGCAATTTTTAAATGCCCAAATGTCCCTTTTCGTTAAATGTGTGGTGATTACCTGTATTTCAATATTCGATGAATTCGAATTTCCATCCGCGAAATTGGGAATTTCTGCTCCTCAAAAAATTTAAGTTTGGGGCGCCTCTGTATAAAGACTTCCGCACTTCTTTTGTTCAAAATTTAGTGTTGTGTATGTATATATGATGAACAACACATTGTTTGTCTTTTGTACTTTATCCCTCCCTCAATAAGGTGAGTGAGAAACCTTTTTTAAAATTATGAACTCCCTGTAATAATTGGTGATAAATTACTTGAGACAAATAAGGCCAAAATAGCGACAATTACGGAATTCTTGCAATCCGGCGTACAGAGAAGTAACAGCCGGAAAGCGTTGCAGGACCCCGCCCCTCGTGGACATAAACTCCGCACTTTATCTATTGATACCGTTCCTTCTGCCAGAATTTGCATAATTACGCCCGATTGCGTCGGCAGCTGATCTCGCGTGCCGAAGGGTTGCCGCCCACCCCGGCCACCCCATGCATCCATCTTCCGCAGACGATAGCTTCATTAAGCGAACAAACCCGCAGTATAATACAATGCGCATTATAATACACCATTTCCGGAAAGGTACATATGTATATTACCATCGCTAATTACGGAGCCCTAAACTATGCGCTAACAAGTTTCGGAGGAACATCCCCATCCTTGCGTGGAATCAATCATCGGGGCTGGAAGGGGTCTTCATCTCAGGAAAAGTTCTCCGAAAAGTTCTCCCCCCCTTTTTGTTTTTCTTTTTTAATTGCTGTTTTGCACGGAGTCCTTTGTGTCTGCAGCTATCAAAATAATGCAAACAAATAGCTACTCAAATTATCCGTTTCGTGATTGATTAGTTATTTTCTTAACGGCATGTAAATTATTTGGGCTCAACGTTTCAGCCGATTTGCGGTAAACACTCTCTAAACAAGCTTCGTAATCGTCGATGAGTTCGGAGATTTAGGGCACTTAAAAGTTCTTGTTGACAAGTCTTTGACCAACTTTTGAAGAACTCTGGCCACTTATAATGAGCACCTGAAAGATTTTTATTAAGTATTTTTGTAGATACATTTTCATGCTAAGCTCTTTCTCATTTTGGGTTAATTAGTTTTCAGTCTGCCTTCTAAGTTACCACTTTGAGTTGTTCGTCTAATTATTGCTTTAATAAGTAATGAAGCAAATTGTCTCCAACAGTAATATAATCCCACAATCGGGTCCGCTTGCAACTTGACTTCATGAAGAATAAATTAATATATCGAAACAGAACATACCACATAAATGTAGGAAAGTGGATTGAGAAGCATGGTTGAATTAAAACATGTAGACTGTAGAGTCAGTTGGGGTACAGGAAAATAGAATTTCAATGCTTCGACTTTTCAAAAAGAAACTCTCAACAGTTCACAATTTTTTTTTTCTGTAGTATTTTTTTTTATTGCCAAAAAAGAAAAAAAAGCAGAAAGAAAAGGGAAGTCACGAAAAATAAACAAAAGAAAGGAAGAAAATGAAAAGAGAAAAATGAACAGCACCGGGCTACGATTTTCCTTCGAAAGCTCTTGTCAGTCTGCGAGTCAAAAAAGGTTGAGAAACGGAAGGCATTTTAAGAAACTTCCTTTTATCACCCCCTCCCCCCCATCAATATCCATACTTTTGAGTACTCGAGAAACACTGGTATATTTGATTAAGTTTTGTATTTATTTCGTATTTGAATAAGAAATTTTGGACAAGTAAAAAGCTCTGATTTTCTTATTATAATTTAGGCGAGAACAGTATTTCGCTAGGTTTAAGTTTTCGTGATAACGATGGACTCGGGAAGATTAAAACCTCGCGAAAATTAGTTTTCACAGTATAGTTTGAGAGTAAAATAACTAACAATCGAGTCTTTGTAGAAAAGGGGAAATCGGGATTCGAACCTGCTTTCTGGTAGTTACAAGAAAAAACTAAGCTCTTTGCTCCTAAAGTTGTAAAAGATAGAGACAAAATAATTTTCCACCTACGGATGCAAAATACAAGCTTGAGTTCGTGACCAATCTAGGCCTTTTGCCTGTGCAATTGACCAGCGTCTGAAGACGCTATGAGCCTATGCATACCTAGACGACCTCTTCTCTAGCCACGGCACAAGCTTGCACGATGATAAAGTACTAAAATTAAAATATAAGCTTTCAAAAATGTTGTTAGTCAAAATGTGCTGCCACCTAGTAAGAAAATAATTCTCATACAGCACCTTTTTTTTTTTTTTTTGGTATTGTGTTGTGGTAGTTGAAGGCTGAAGGGCTTGATAATGGAGCGCGTTGGTGATAAGTAGTATATTGAAAAAACTTCGAAAAGATAAAACTTAAGATTAGATTTGGGTCTAACATGCAAATGCATTTTTTGCAATGTAATAATCAAGAAGTGCCTAGTTTTTGTTTTCAGCTGTCTCCGAAAAAAATTAGCAGAAATTATCTTGTTTATGCCTTCTGAATTATTAGCGGTTATTCTAGTCATTTTGAGGCAACTTTTGTGCTATAAAAGATGCAGAAACAAATACAGGTGTCAGAGGGATAGCATATAAAACATCTCCAGTGTGATTTAAGTATTTAAAAAAAATGCTTTTTCATACCGTTCTTAGCGGCAAAACTATACAAGATTCAGGCTAATTTGCACTGAAATTGCTCTCCGTGGGAAAAATATCCTGTTAAGCCACGGGGAAAATATCTGAGCCCCTCCCCCCTTAAAATTTCGCATATGCGCGCCCATGGCTCTGACAATATGAATACGGTTTGATTATAAGAACGGACAGCTCTCGGAGGCAGGAGGCAGGTGGAGGCATTCTTCCTAAAAGTCAAGCGTTCAAATTTGCATTCGTTTGGCCGTATCGCAGCTAAAATACTAGTTAAACCCTTCTAGTACTGAAATAGCATGATCCTTTACAAAAGTATCTGTAAGCCAGATGAACAAACGAATAAAAGCATTTCTCGAGGAATTCAATAAAAGCAGCAGAGTTTTAAAAAAAAGCTTCACCAACTACTAAAAATGATGATGATGATGAGACGATAGTTTATACATTAAATTTCAAGAGCATATAATTTTTCGCTTTCATAAAGGAGGTGACATACTCCTACTCCTTAACAGAACCAATTTCTTCTGTGCAACCTTCAAGTTATACTTTTATTCTATTAAAGTGTGAGATATTGATTTGATATTCCATTGATTCTGCGGGTTTCTTGAGGAATCTTTTCTGTTCATGACCCTATCAATCAATGCTTTGATATCTGTACTGCTATAAGTGCTGATATTACAGTAGTGCCCCCCTCCCCTCCTCTTCAAGTACGTCAAAAATAATACGTGAGGCAAGAATGTGCTAATTTTTATTTGCTTCTCCCCCCCCCCCTGGCTTCACGATTGGACTCTTAGGACCTTTCATCCCTGGTTGCTTCGTGAAAGCCACGTGAACATTTACTTTGGACCTCACTTGATGAAGATAATTGAAAAATTACCTCAGCTCTCGAGGTTTTACGATGGTAGCCTCTGAAGTAACGTGAGTAAATTATACAGGCAAGATAACGTAGAATGAAAAGCAGAGCCACCATACGGCCATATTAGTCTCGGTGTTTAATATCGCACCATTAAGGAACAAAACCTATCCGTTTTGAAAATCAGGTACAATAAGTGATGATATTGAAGAGCATTTTTTTTATTCTTTGCACAGAATGATAATTCGAGGACCCACGACACAAAAAATATGAGCTTTTGTACAAAAATTATTAAATGAGAACAAACTTAAACACAGCGTGTTCTTGTACAAGATTTTTATAAACATATTTTCAACAAAATATTTGTAAGAATTAAATACTCTATACAAAATGAATAGAGCTGCCTTCTACAAATACTGAGTCAATAGTACAGAATTTAACTTTATATAAACATAAATCCGAAACGTTTAGTTATCTTTTACAATAATAACATGTGCTTTTCTATGTAGTTCATTAAAGTGTACATAGAAGAACACTTTTATTATGACAAGAAGATGAAAAGTAAATCAAGCTGTACGTAATGTAAGTAACATAAAATAGTCTCCTCTACTGCAAGTGGTTTCCATTAAAATATGTCAAGCATAATTTTAAAAGTACGGAATTACTAAAAGTTAAATCATTGTACATTAAGCAAATATGAATCGATTATTCCAGAAAGGGCTTAAGCCTAGAATAATCGATTCATATATACCCGCTGGCGCTGCTATAAGGGGGGGGGGGGACGAGAGAGTGAGAGATCTACCAGGAGAACTTTTTTGGTACTTCAGTTTCATTTTTGATCTCTGATCTCTTTTTCATTAACTCCTTAGCAGATTCGCGTATCTGAAAGATACAGTAAACCCTGAATCTGGTTTTATATCTTTATCTAAATGCCATGTACGTAAAGTGTTTATTAGTTCTCAACTTATTACAACATAATATCTTTAGTGAAGCTGTTCTGAACCAATTAAATTAGCTAACAACTGCAAAAAACTTGTTAGCTGAGGCAATAAACTAATATCCCACGAACAGTACAAAATACAATGAAGAAAAAGTTCAGAAAATAAAACAAAATACTACAAGCTTACAACAGCATCAAAAAATACAGCAAACATACAACACTATAAAATACAATAAACTAATTTCCTATTCTAACTCTACAAAATGGAAAGATTAAATTAGTTCCACCTTTGCAGTTTTTAGACTCTTTACTCAGTATGATTACCTGGCGGGGTACCTTTTTAGAATTGATGTTTAGCCTCACACCCTATGTTTCCTTTGTGGGGATCACCATCATTATGAATGGTCATCATCATCAGAGCATAATTTGCCACTAAGCTCATAAAATCTGGTGTGGGGAGAGAGGACAGATCAAATTTACAGACCATATAGAAAAGTATTTAAAAATTTGATTTTAGCTTGATTTGATTTTGATGTTTACAGAATCAAAAGTGATGTATAAAGTGGATAACAGTGGCTTTTAACATCAAAACAGCCTTTTTTTTTTTGTAATTTCGTACTTCGCTTAGGTAGTTTATACACTATCAGTGCACTATCAATGTAACCTGTAGCATTGTACAAAAAACATAGAAGGTGTGTGGGTGCAGCTCTACAACACCTTCTCCGAGTACACTGCTCAAGAGGGCGCCTATAAATGCGTCTGATCTACACCCCTGCAGTCCGGAAAATTCTAAATCGTGTCCTGGTCATCATATTTTTTACTGAGAGCGCTCCATGGATTTTATTTGGTCAAAAAGAAAAGCACTATACATTAATCCTTCTTGTGTAGTGCTTTTCCTACTTTATAATTTTCCGATGTGCCAAGATGCGAGCCATTGAGAAAAATGTTCCAAATTAGGAGTGAAATTTGCTAATAATTAGGTAAAGGGTCATTACAAGAAAGAACCGCCATCTTGTCCCGCACGCAACGCTTATAAATATCATTAAAAATTAGTGATTTTAAAAGGTAATGAACTAAACTTTGTTGGTTAAGAAATCACAAACCGGTTGGGATTTCTTAGGCAAAAACTTTGTTCAATACCTTTTAAAATTACTACTTTTTAATGAAATACAAGAGCTTCACGTGCGGGACAAAATGGCGGCGTTTTCGTGGAATGGCCTTAATAAAGCGGGTAAGCAAACGTCACATTTTCCAATAATTTCGGCCAAAGATGGCGACGAAAGACCTATAACAGTACAACCGAATAAGAAGGAGGCGCACCTACGCATCACGTGCGTAAACTAAGCATACTCACGGTGGAATGTTTGCACTAGCGCAATGCTATACAGGTAGTGATTAGAGGCGAATATTATCTTTCGCGGTGGCTCAATAATAGAGGGGAGTGGAACGAAATTTCTTTTGCGTTAAATTCATAAGGCGCAGGGCGCAACGAAACACCTTTTGGAAGCGTGCGCGGGATCCGGGCAGAGGTCTTGCTCCCTTAACCGAAAACCATGTTTTGTTTGCTTTCAGCAATCATCACTTTTGGCTTAGGAGGTGGCTACTTGACTAATGGTACCGCTCCCAATAGGGAAAAGACTGCGAAAAAGTCAGAAAATCTGGGTTGTAAAAAGCTAATTTTGGAATAATTGCAGTCGAATAATACCTCGACATTTTTAAGTAATTGATTGTTGAATGAGCACAAAGTGAAAATCAAAGAATTGAAAGCACAAATGAAACAGTTTTTACGGAAAGAGCACTGACGAAATATTTGGTGCACTGAATAGAAAGGACAATTCGACACTGGTTCACAACCCTATGCTCTTCCTACAATAAACGAAAATTCTGATCACTAAATAAAATGCTTAATGGTAATGAGACTCATATCTCTTCTGTACAAATCATACGGCTATAAAGAAATCCGAAGTGGGGACTGAATATTTAAACTGCATCACTTCTTTCAAGCTATCAAGACGGGCAGAATTCTAACTTTCAATAGTGAGGAATAGTAAAAAGTAAAACTTCAAATATATTTCAAATTTTTAATTTTTTACTACAAAAGTTAGATTTTTTTCAATTTATTTATTGTTTTTATTTTTTACAGCTTTAAAAACTATATCGTTACTCTACAACAGTACTGTCTGTGATTTTTTGCTTTGAGAGCAATCAAGAGGAAAAAAATCATTCACATTAGCTTGCAAGGTTCCTTGTTATTCCTTGTTCCGAGCTTCTCTACTGCTCAGTGATACCAATAGATTTTTTAAGTGTTTTCTTAAGACCCCCACAAAATCACTTTCAACTTCTTAATTGTTTAGAGCTCTTTCTTTGGAGTTTAAACAACCGTTGCAGATTTCTAAACGCATTTTTCCAACAACCACATTTGTTTATCATTTTGTATTTCAACTCCGGGCATTCCGATGGTAACAAGATCAACTTTCTGAGTTTTTTTATGTGTACATTATCCTTAAAACTATTGCGAGGAAAAAGGCCCAAGCAGTCACAAATTGCATGTTCTTGGATATCGACTATCATTATAGGTGTCAAATTATCTCAATAGGATACTGTTCATACACAATGTACAATTTAGAGACTTCGGGACAGTATAGTAAGGGACAGCTGCAGGAGGTCCCTGGAATGGTGCACAATTAATATGATATAGAATTATAATCATACGTCTTTCTTTCATTGCATATGCGCGGATAAAGTAGGCAGTAAAAGGTTGTAAACATGTCGTAGTCAATTGTTTGCACACAATTGACAATACACAATGTACAATTTAGAGACTTCGGGACAGTATAGTAAGGGAGGACAGTATAGTAAGGGACAGCTGCAGGAGGTCCCTGGAATGGTGCACAATTAATATGATATGGAATTATAATCACATGTCTTTCTCTCATTGCATATGCACGGATAAAGTAGGCAGTCAAAGGTTGTAAACATGTCGTAGTCAATTGTCTGCCCAGATCACGTCCCATGAAAACCATTTCACACGAACCACAACCTAAATGTCAATGAAAATTTATGTGGGTAATTTGTTTAATTTTTTTTGATAATGTTGCTGAATTCATTAAACAGTATTTGCCTTGTCTTTGAAAATAATTGTCAATAACTTTTGAGATCCCAAAAGCTAGGGTCCCCCAAGCTGGGATTCATTAGTCTATACAGTCCCTGTCTATACAGCTCGCATTGATGCGAGAACCAATTGTGAAAGAGCTGTAAAATCAAACTTTTAAATACAGCACGAAATTGAACATACAATTTTATTGGGTTGCTTTGAGCAGAATGTAAAGCTGCATTAAAGGAATTAACCTTCATTTTCTTGTTTATCCCACAAATTTTAAGTATATTCAGTTTCACTTAATGTAGATCCCATTTTTTAATCGGATGGTTGTAAGTAGAAAATAACGATTAGAGAATAAAAGAATAACTATTAGGGAGTAAAATAAGTTAATTTTTAAGCATAAAATAATTTACGGGAATACTTTCTTTCGCGTGCCTGCTCCAAAACATAAGTTCAATATAAAATTGCAATAATGAAGCATGGTTTTTGAAACTTCTTTTAAAACTTCGGAAAGAGATAGTATCTGCACTGGAGCATGATGTTTTTACTACTAAGTTCAACAGCAATAGAAAGAACTGAAAAAACTGCATGGATCTTTAACAAAATAGATATCCTGGATTTTATCCCGGTTTTTTCCCCTATTTTAGAATTTCAGTTTAAATTCCCGGTGTTTGGATGAAAATTAATCAAAAAGTTAAGAGATTTGTGCCCAAATCGGAGAGGAGCTGTGCGGTATTGGCCTTTTTAGCCTACTTTCCCGTTAAAAATAAAAGAAAGACGAAAAAAGTATTAAAAGTAGCTTAATGCATCTAAAAAATATCGCCAAGTCCAAAAAATATCGCCAAGTTAAAAAAATATCGCCAAGTTAAAAAAATATCGCCAAGTCCAAAAAATATCGCCAAGTTAAAAAAATAAAAAGGTAAAATGAATATCGAAAAATTAAAAAATTGAAAGTAGGGTATTGAGATGGGGAATTTGTGTGTCGGTTGGTCGGTCTGTCTGTCTGTCCCCCCCCCCCCCAATAACTTTTGAATGAACATTCCGATCTAGTCAAACTTTTTTTTGTCGGAAAGATCTCGGCGAGTACAACTCATTCCCATATTTGATTTTTTAATTTGAACAATTTTTGGTTCAACTTTGAGCCGTTCAAACAACCCGTCTCGCGATGCTAACTTTAGAGGGAACAGTCCGATTTGAACAAACTTTTTTTTGTTCGAAAGATCTTATCAAGAATACTTCATTCCCGTATTTACATTTCCGATTTGAACAATTTTTCATTCAACATTGAACCGCTCAAGCAAGCTGTCACCCCTAATAACTTTTGAGTGAACAGTCCGATTTAAATAAACTTTTTTTTTGTTCGAAGGATCTCAGCAAGGATACTTCATTACCGTATTTAAATTTTCAATTTGAACATTTTTTTCGTTCAACATTGAACCGTTCAAGCAACCTTTCCCCACCTAATAACTTCTGAGTGAACCATCCGAATGGAATAAACTTTTTTTTTGTTTGAAAGATCTCAGAGAGGCTCATTCCCATATTTCGCTTTTTGATTTGAACCATTTTTCGATCAATATTGAACCGTTCAAAAAAAAAATTTAACATTAGCGCCTACGGGGAATTTAAGTTGAATGTTGATCCTGAACTTAAAGTCGGATTTCCTTCAAACTAACTTTGTAAGAAAATGGTTTTGATAAATAATGTTTGTAAAGTACTTTTCTGAATAATCTTCTGTGAGGACTCTGATTCCGACTCCGACTCCGCAAGCATATCGGAAATGCAGGCTCAGAAAAAAATGACTGACTGTGCAGACGATTTTTTGTTTATTTATTCATTTGTTTTATTTTATTTATTATTATTTTTTTTTGGCAGACGACTTTTTTGTAACAAAAATGTTTCATTCACGAGGGAATTTTATTCTTTATTTATATTTAACAACTGGCAACGGATTAAAAGTGAAATTCGAGACATTTTATCAACGGACGAGTTTTTTTTTCTTTTTACTTCCTTTTACGTAGTAAAGGAAGTATTGTGATCGCGAAAAAAAAATCACTCAAATTTGAGTCAAAATTTTGATATTGCTCACCCCCGAATGAATGTTCAGTAGTTTTTTCAACCTGTCAGCACGTGCATATGTACCTACCAACATACACTGGCGGAAAAAAAAATCCCAACACCAAGAAAGACTTGAGTTAGAGAAACAAAATTTGGTAGGCTTGTTTATACAACTGAAAGATGTCACCGATTGAAATTTCGTGTTCCGCGCATAAGTGTGGCGCAGCTGGTATCACTCAGAACATGCAAATAAGGCTTGTTTTAAAAGCGTGTTGTGAAGCTCGTGTGTATTATTTTCCCGTGAAATTGGACGAATTGCGTTCATGTTGCCAGGAATACCTTTTAAGAAGACGAAGAAGCCATTATCAACAGCTCACCGAGTTTAAACGAGGTCGTACAAATTGGCTACGAGAAGGTGGATTTTCATTTCGCGATATTGCAGAAAGACTTGGGTGGGAATGTTTTCACCATGCATGATTATTGAAAGCTATAGGCAAGGGATGGTACTACCTCAAGAAGATCGAGTTCCGAGCTGTTACGTGGCACGACTGAGAAGGAAGATCGCCGAATCTTGCGTACGGCTGTGGCGCATCGTACTGAATCTGCGGCTGACATTCGAGCTGCAGTTGGTACCGTCGTGACCCAAAGAACTGTTAGAAAATGATTACTTCAAGGACAGCTCCGAGCCAGGCAGCCTGTAGCCGGTATTCTATTGACTGCAAACCATTGCCTTTTCCGACGGCAGTGGTGACACGACAGAGCTCACTGGAGGTCGGAGTGGAGATTTGTTGTAATTTTTGATGAAAACAGATTCTGAATTAGTGCCAGTGGTGGCTGTATATTGGTCAGAAGGAGGCCAGGGGACCGCCTGCATCCAAGCGGTCTACGGCCTAGACACACGGGACTCACACCTGGAGTTATGGTCTCTGGAGAAAATTTCCTACGACAGCAGGGGCATTCTTGTGGTTATCCCAAACTCATTGACTGAAAATTTATCGTCAGTCTGTTAATTTAACCAGTCGTACAGCCCTTCATGAGTAGCATTCAAAGGGGCGTTTTCCAACCGGATAACGCTCGCCCTCACATCGCTGCTGTAACGCAATGTGCTATACAGAGTGCTGACATGTTACCATGACCTGCAAAATCACCAGGTCTGTCTCCAATTGATAACGTATGGGATATCATGGGAAGGCACCTCGAGCATCATCCACAGTCAGCAATGACGGTCCTAGTATTGACACAGCAAGTGCAACTAGCATGGAACTCTATACCACAAAGTGACATTCGGCACCTGTATGACATAGTGAATGCACGCTTGCAGGCTTGCCTTCAAAATTCTAGAGGTTACACCCTCTATTAAATTAACAGAATTTCACATTTGCACAGCATTTTCTTGAGCTTAAATTAGCCAGTGATCTTGTACATTTAATCAATTAAACATGTTAACTAGACAATTGCATTACCCAAATTTCATTACCCTACGGCAATTTTTTCTTGGTGTTGGGATTTTTTTTTCCGCCAGTGTATTAGCAGCCGAAAAATTCTTTTCAACCACCCCCGAGTTAATTACGACGAGTTTTCTCGTGACGTCTGTATGTACGTATGTGCGTATGTGGCTCGCATAACTCAAAAACTATATGCCGTAGAAGCTTCTAGCTTGGTATGTAGTCTCTGAGGATGGTCTAGTTGTGCACCTCCCCTTGTGGTTGCATTTGAATGTTTCCAAGGGGGTGTTTTACCCCTTTTTTGGGGTAAATCAGTGTTAATTTCAATGAAGACTCAAGTGATATGAATTGGAGCGATCACTTGGTGATATGTCGCCAATCTTTTGGTCGCCAAGTGTTTGACGCCAACTTGGCGACATATCGCCAAGTTGCGACAAATTTGGAAAAAAAATTATTTTTTGAATTTGGGTTCAACTTGGCGCTATTGGCGATATTTTGCGAAAAATTCACTGAATGATATTAAAATCAGAAATATTTAGAAAATTAACCATTGTAAAATATTTTTTCCATTGTTTCGTGGCAGATTAGGGGAGTAAATATTTGAATTGATATTTGAGTAAATATATATTTGAATAAATATTTTGTTACCTTGCTCACTCCAAGCACTTTTTTTAACACTTAAGTCAACTTTACACGTAAAAGGAAGTAGTGTGGGGCCCATACCAGATTTTTTTTTCTTTCTTTGATAAAATGTGTTTTGATGTACTTTGTACTTTTATTTTTTTTTTTTATTTATTTATTTATTTTTTTTTTTTTTTGAAAACGATTGAGGAATTTTTCTACGGAATAACTGTAAGTTACATTCTTTAAAAGGTGCGACAAAACTTTATTCATTTATTTACTTTTTATGTGTCTATTTCATCTGATGAGAGGGGTATATTTTGCTTTTAGAAATCAGCTTTAAGTGCTAAAAGGGTATGTTTGACATAATTTTCAGTCTCAGATAATCAAGATAATAATGATCAGCTGCTAGAATGCCGATGTCGATGTACGGGAAAGTAGGCTCGTTTAGTTCTTGACAGAACTTCTTTTTTTACTCTCAATCGAAATTTACTCCCTTGCACTGTTATGTAGGGGCCCTGATCAATTCAGCTAATAACACAGCAAAAGGGTTAAACAAAACATTAAAAAGTAAAGCATATCCATATAGAGTTTATTTCCTATGGCAAACAAATCTTCTTCACCTCCTCTATTTGCAAATTTTTCACGATGCTACAAATACCTGCATTCAGTCATAACAGAAACCTATTACTCAACTACACAGACAAACTTAACAGCAGATTAAATGCAATTACTATATCTACAAAGCAACAAATCAGAATTTAGGAACTAAAGGATTGCTTCATCTCCATAAGGGACAAAACAAACAGCAATGATTATAGCCAAAATTCTTCGAAGATGGATATCTTACGACCATCACCGCGCATGCTCGCCCCTCGTGAATTAAATAAACGTGAGTAATTTAATAAGTAGTATACACTCAAGGCCTCTGAGATGATTACCAAGGCGTGATGGACGGAGTCCGAATGCAAATCGAAGGAAGCAAAGTTAGCGCTTACAAGAGTCAAGTCTCAGGAAGTGTACATAGTCATCTTATCAGTCGAATGTAAATTTTTCTAGTTGTTGCAATATATCTAGTAGAGAGTCTCTTTGAAATTGCTCTTAATGCCAGTGTTAGTTTTGCTGAAAGTGGTGGGCCAGTCTAATGGTTTTTTCGGCAGTTCGTACCTTTAAGAGAGTGTTTGCCGAAATGGCAAGGAAGCGTCACTGAGCGTATCTTTAGTGGTTGATTTGGTCTGCCATCATCTGCTGCTAGCTGGCTGGTTGTCGATTCTTATCTCCGATTCGGCGGTCTAGTTAAGAAATTGCGTGGGAAAATGCTTGGGATCGTGATCCATCTGCGGCTTGCTTCGGGGCTTAGTTTGAAGTTGGCATATTTCATAAAATCGGATGGAGAATAATTACAGTAAAAAAAAAAAATTCTACTCTCAAAAAGAGATGCTGACGAATTTGCATCAACTATGGTACGTCGTAAGCTGAACTTGATTTCAAACAAAGGAAATGCGAGAGATTTATAGTATTCAGAATTTATTTGCATATTTCATTTGCCCTGAAATCTTCCTGAAAAATTCATAAAAACATGACAGGAGCTCTCGTATAAATTAAACACTCACCGGGATACGAAGTTCAATGATAAAATCGATTTTTCAAAATAAAAGGAACACAGGAAAAATGTTTAAAGTATAACGTAGGACATTTTAAAAGTTTAGTACCAACCAGAAATATCAAAAAAAGCTGGAAACACTAGATTGTTACATGCAATACACCGCCAGCTCTGTCATTCCATCAAGAGACTGCAGTTTAGTTCTTTTTAGAATTCATCAGTCAGGAATAGGAAGTAACCACGCTGGAAGCAGATATTCTCTTATAAAATCTAAGTGTACCAAAAAACTGGTAGCTAATGTAAAATTATCATACCAGCGAGAGACCGCAGCAATGGTACGGTACAACTCATAAATTTAAGGCTGAGCTGGGTATTAAGCAGTAAGTTACCGCCCCTTAGCCAGAGCTACGGCAGAAAAACATGTAATACTAGATTATTATTTCCAGCTTTTCCAGCTTAATAAGCTCTGAAGCAAATTTTAAAATTTTTAACTTAAATGAATTACTTATAAAAATTTCTAGTCAATTTGACTTGATATTCTTCAAAGATAATTTCACCCTAGAAATGGTTATTCAATGAGTTGAAAACCTACAAACGCGCATGATAAGAGTTAAAATTAAGTTGATAAAATCCTTGATAGCGATTTGATAACTCAACTGACCTTCAATATGTATTTAAAAAAAAGATTTTCGTTTTTAAATATGGCTATCATCTATGCGTTCTAAAATTTCGTCATCTAATCTTTATGAAAAAAAAAAAACATTGATTAAAACTCAATAAACATTTGTCAGTAGAAAATTGCAATTATCTATTCAAACAAAGAATTCTTTTCGGTAGACATAACTAAAAATTGCGTAAACTTTTGAAGACATTCTACCATTTTTCAGTGGTAAACAATATTTCAAAACTTTGACAAGATTTTGCACCATTAATGCACAATTGTAAAAATCAACTGAATCACAAATGTTTAAAAATTCGCTAAAATGTTCCAAATATCTCGGGGCAAAGATTTCCGAACAAAACTTTTCCACTCGCGTAGTTATTACTAGTACTTGATTTTTGTTCTATCTCTTACTTCTTGTTTAAGATCATTATTCATGCTACTCTTATCTATTAAATTTAGATTGTAGTCAATGTAGTTTGATTTTGAATGATATATCTAATGGGATTGCGACATATATTTAACAAACTACTAAAAGAAAACCAAACGAAAATCACTCATCCAGGCTAATCTATGATCTTACAAGTTCTTTCTTTGACGAAGGAGAAAATTATCTGTTTGTCTGGAAAACGAAATCTTACCATCTTAACTACGCAAAGAATTCTTCTTTTAACAAAGAAAAAAAAAAGGGGGGGGGTCAGGTTCAGTGCACCTCTAGTGAGCCCAATGAAATACAGTCAGACCTGTATATCTCGAATTTCGCGGGAAAGAAGAAAAAATCGAGATACGGAGGTTTCGAGATACGGAGGTTGTGATAAAATTTACAAAAATAAGCAATTGGAATAAAGTGAAATACTTAAAATAGATTGCTTTGCATTGATATTGTTGAATACTTTAATGTACGACGTGTTGTGAGTCCACGTTTTACTAATTGTGATGACTATATCGGTAGCAACTAACTTAATGCATATACGAACATAGTCTTTGAATGATTGTGCAGATGATTTTTGTCTCCACAAGTTATACCATTGATAAAGGTGGCTGGAGATGAAATTCAAAAATGAGAGTCGTCAAAATTCAAGATATAGAGGTTTTCGAGAAAATCATTCGAGATAAACATAAGAAAAAACATTAACTTTATACTGTAAAAGCAGAGAAATTGAAAAATTCGACATAGATAATTTTCGAGATAAGCAAGTTCGAGATAAGGGTGATTCTACGATCAATGCGTTTTTTGTGTCCCCAAAGAAAAAATAATCTGTTTAATTTCACATTCATTATATCACTAGTAGCCGCTATTTTTAGCCTACTTTCCCGTTAAAAATAAAAGAAAGACGAAAAAAGTATTAAAAGTAGCTTAATGCATCTAAAAAATATCGCCAAGTCCAAAAAATATCGCCAAGTTAAAAAATATCGCCAAGTCAAAAAAAAATATCGCCAAGTGAAAAAAATAAAAAGGTAAAATGAATATCGAAAAATTAAAAATTTGAAAGTAGGGTATTGAGATGGGGAATTTGTGTGTCGGTCGGTCGGTCGGTCGGTCGGTCGGTCGGTCGGTCTGTCTGTCCCCCCCTAATAACTTTTGAATGAACAGTCCGATTTGGACAAACTTTTTTTTGTTGGAAAGATCTCGGCGAGTACAGCTCATTCCCATATTTGATTTTTTGATTTGAACAATTTTTGGTTCAAATTTGAGCCGTTCAAACAACCGGTCCCGCGATACTAACTTTTTAATGAACAGTCCGATTTGAACAAACTTTTTTTTGTTGGAAAGAACTTTTCAAGGATACTTCATTCCCGTATTTACATTTCCGATTTGAACAATTTTTCGTTCAACATTGAACCGCTCAAGCAAGCTGTCACCCCTAATAACTTTTGAGTAAACAGTCCGAAAAAAAATGACTGACTGTGCAGACGATTTTTTGTTTATTTATTCATTTGTTTTATTGAATTTATTATTATTATTATTTTTTTTTTTTGGCAGACGATTTTTTTTGTAACAAAAATGTTTCATTCACCAGGGCATTTTATTCTTTATTTATATTTAACAACTGGCAACGGATTAAAAGTGAAATTCGAGACATTTTATCAACGGACGAGTTTTTTTTTCTTTTTTTTTTTTCTTTCTTTGATAAAATGTGTTTTGATGTACTTTGTACTTTTAATTTTTTTTTGAAAACAATTGAGGAATTTTTCTACGGAAGAACTGTAACAGTTACATTCTTTAAAAGGTGCGACAAAACTTTATTTATTCATTTATTTACTTTTTATGTGTCTATTTCATCTGATGAGAGGGGTATATTTTGCTTTTAGAAATCAGCTTCAAGTGCTAAAAAGGTATGTTTGACATAATTTTTAGTCTTAGATAATCAAGAGAATAATGATCAGATGCTAGAATGCCGATGTCGATGTACGGGAAAGTAGGCTCGTTTAGCTTTTGACAGAACTTCTTGTTATGATTGTAGTGGTAAGGGTCAGACGAAATTTAAATTTTTGGGGGGTTTATCGATACCAGGGGAAAATGCGTTGCCAGGGGAGTGACACTATTGGCTAAATTCTGGTTTGATTTACTATTATTTCACTTATTTTTCGGTATAAAATCAGAGTATGGACTCATTTCTATAAGACCTGTATTCAAAAAAAATTTTCGCGTTGTAATAAAATAAAAAAAATCAATCTTGAAAACACGACATGTTGCATACAAGTCGCACCGCAGATCCCAAATAAAAACACTTCCCGCATTATTTACATTCATTCAAATTACTTTCAAAGGGGCAATTAAGATCAAAAATGAAATTAATTATGCTTATAACACAGTTTTAATGTATATTTACCCTTTTTTGGAACAAAACTGTCAGGGGAGTGACGCCAGAGAAGTGACAAAATCACACATTACCTTTAAAAACAACATCACGTGTTCTTCTTACCAGAACTTCACGTAAACCGTGATGTCTGCACACAATGAGCATTACATTATACATACGCACACTTATGTAACGATGAAATATAAAAAGTTATACTTACCAGGGGAAATACTACAGCGACTGGCCCAGTAAGCTTTGAGGCACTTTCAACAAGAACCGATGCAATAATATTCGATTTTTTTTAAAACCACGTAGCTTGTTTTTAACTTTACTTAGTATTACACTGGTTATTCGCAATCAACGTCATCCTTATGCATTTTTTATGCGAAATTTCAGTCTTTGAAGTTCGCCAGGTGGAGGTGACACTGTTGTTATGGCCCGTTGAAAAGTGTATTTTTTAAAAATAATAATAAATATTTTTTCAATGTTTACTGATGAAATATGTTTCTCTGTTAATGTAAGTGTATGACTATGGCTGGCAAAAAACATTATGCAAAGTTAGCAAAAATTGAGCGTCGAACATGTTTGTATAAAAACTAGTATTTGGACAGGCCAGGGTAGTATACATTTATGACTATTTTCAGCTATAAATGATAAAATAAAATAATTGTAGCGAATTAATTGGGTGGTCCATATAAAAGATAATGGTCTGTAATGCTTAAGCATACAAAAACAATAATAAAATCAGTTTTACATGAAGTTTTTCCATTGGCCGTCTAAATTCAAATAGCGTAGAATCACCCATAAACAGGTTCGACTGTATAATCTAACTTAAATGCGTCTGAGAAGGTCACATATAATGGTACAAAATCCCACTCCAAATTTCTACCCCTTTCTGTTTTTAGACAAAACACAATTTTTATGCGTAATTATGATTAGAAAAATATGTTTCTGTCGGGTTGTCTATCAAAATATGACCTTATGTGGGGGTTATCTAAGTCTGAATTTTCAACCATAGTCAGAGCTAAAAACAAAAGTGATATTTATGTCTATCGCTGAATCCCAAAAATAAAACAAGGGAGGACGGACTAATATAGCCTGTTTTTTCAAAAATTCACCAACTTTGAAATGAAATATCTCTAAACCTCTTTTAATTGCAATAAAAATAAAACCACCTTGTAAAGGGAACTTTTCATTCTTTAATTAATCAATGAATAATTTTACTCCTAAGTAAATAGTGCTTGAGACGTGGAACGCAAGCCTAGAAAACGCCCTCAAAATCGAAACTGATTCCGATGTAAAAATTGATACACTTTGCACCACATACCCCTACATTTCATTTCATTTCACACTCCAGGGTCCCCCGTACCTACCACAGCTTCGTGGTTTAACCGGGATAGGGCCCTGAAGAGCGCTCTGTTCCTAATTTTGAACCAGAACCTAGGGTCGAGCAAACTTTAGGCCCTGATCGGCTGGGATCGAACCCGGTCCCTCCGAACATGAGTCCGATGCCTTACCGATCGGGCCACCACGGCCCCCACATACCCCTACAGAGGGATGTGGACCAAAACTTTTTAAATAGATATTTTGAAAATTAAAAATAAATCCTTTGAAAAGTGTTTTTCACTGAAGGTCGAGCTGCTGCAATATAGAGGAGACGAGGGCATTATGGAATAGTCGAGAAATATGGAATACCGATATTTTTACTCCGTTCGGTGCTGCAATATCGTGGAAATAACATGAACTACTCAAGAAAGACTCCTATAATGCATTGCAGTAAGAGTTTGCCGCTTACTGTTGTCATTAGAGTGCTACAAAAATAGTTTAGTTTTTGATTCTCAAGAGATTTTGGACGTAAGTTTTCAAATTTTTAATCTGTTAGTAGACAAATGACTTAAAGTATTGATCTTAACCGTAATGTACACTAAAATAATTGTAGTTTTTATACTGCAGTCGTTTTTTAGCTTACAATATATATATTTGGTCCATCATTTTAAATATTCATTTCCCAAGATGGCGTGTCGGGTATTATGGAATACTAAGTATTTCAAGACAACAAGAAAGCAAAGACGCTGAATGTATCTTTTGCGACGGCAAATTCTATCAAGGTCAACGAGGTGAAGTTTGGATTCAGTGCGTAAGTTGTTGTCTGTGGGCTCACCTTGACTGCACGGGAGCAGAACAAAATGATTACATCTGGAACTTCTGTAAATAGATCGAAACAGAAATGATTCACACTTTATGTCAAAAATTATAGCTACATACTTAAGTATAAAAGTATTTTTTTTCTTTTTTCATTATTTTTTTTTTAATTTGTGGTCTTATAACAGTGTTTTATGATGTTAATTAGTATTTCAATGGTTAACACCACCTATTCCATATTACCCGAGCATTTCATATTAGCCTCCATTTGTATTTTTTTTTTTTTTTGTTGAAACAATTTTTTTATAGTTAGAAATAAATAGTATTTTTTTTACAAAACACATTTCATTAGTCTTAGTCTTTTTATGCACTCATGATGATTTTGAATTTTTTTATTAAAAAAACAAAAAGTTATTTTGAAAAATGTAAATGGTATTTCATATTACCCTCCTCTCATCTAGCACCTGCTGTAGTAGCAGCGTTTCCCAACTTTTCCTCAGCTCTTGTTCCACTTGATTGTACATCATGCATAATTGTACCACTTCTGAAAAATGATTGTATTTCATGATTTTTTTTTGCTATTTTTATTGCATGTGTTTATTTAGTTGCATTAAATATTGAATAGGGTGAACACTGAACATGTATGCACATCACAAAATGAGAAAAATTCCGCCTGAACGAGAAACACACCAAAACGTTATGTTTGATATACACTGAAATAATTAATTCACTGTAACATTCTCTGTTGCTCAAAGTTTTATATTTATGTACTATTTTATCATATTTCGTTACTACTAAATGATTTTAATAAAAATAAAAAATTATAAAAAAAAACCACAATCCATTTATGTATATATTTCTTCATTATCAATTATTTTTCTGAAATATATTTAATGTGATCCTTGCTTTTTTCCAAGAACATATTTTTTTGAAATTTACTGATGGCTAACGACTAAATGCAAAAGTGCGCTCTGAAAAACAAACGATATTGATCATCGACTGCACATAAACACCTTACCTGTATTTTAACTATAAAAAATAATTTTCATTTTTTATAGGAAAAAACTTCCTTTGATATGTATAAATATATTTATTTTTTATGTGTTCGCCATAGTTGGTTATTTTATGCTTACCCATCAACTAGTAAGTCGCATACAACCAGTGGTACGTGTATCACAGGTTGTTAAACGCTGTTCTATGGTATTCTTTTTGGAGCTGTACACCGATCTAATGGCCCGAAGAAAAACCCTAACTCGAGACTAGGAATCTCTGCCGCTCCTTCAGTTCGAGGTCCTGCTACAGAAGTGGCAGTTGCACGTGGTAGACTGCTGACCATTTTTCACTTATTCACTTTCCCAGTCACATCCCCTCAAGAAGTGCCCCGCCATTTAAAAGAGACACTCACTTTTCACCAAAATCCAATTACATCGAAGCCAACCAAGTATTTAAGTTTCGCTCCCTTTACAATTATCGGCCGTTCTCGAAGATTGCAGGACCACACGCAGCGATGCCTTCCATGGTAATTAGAACATGGTCCACAATTCATCGCCAATATCATCGAAAAGCAGTTCCACCAATTATCGATGATATGGCTTCCGTCACGAACGTAATTTTGATTTGGTTTTGATTGATTAATATGTGGGACTCAGATAAGCGCCACACAGAACCTATAGGATTCATCAAATGGCGATCGTAACGATTGGACACAGAATCAGGCAGGTGTAATAGTCGTATGATAGAAATGATTTTTTTTTTGTCAGTTGGCTAATCACAGCTCGTCAGTTTTATGAATATAAGTAATTGCCCATCTATATCAGATATTAATTTGTCTGTAATTGCCGGAAAACAGATTTATACATTAATCGCATAAATTTATCTACGATTCCTTTTCGTGTCAGCTAAATACAATCATCTATATTATCGTGCGGTCTTTTTAGGCACTATATCTATATTAAGAAAATAATTTTGTCTCCAAGAAGTATCCTTTCAAACAGCAATATGTTTACTTACTTCACAAAATTTTATTTTGGCATTTCAGGTTTTGTTTCTTAAAAATTCTATAGGGTCATTCCACGGTGACTGACGTTACAGTTTTACTCTATTTTTAAATTAAAAATTCAGTGCTGACATGAAATTAATTTTTTCCCCCTGAATTTGAACTAAAACGTCATCACAGAGTATACTAAAAGCCTTTTCATAACTCACTAGGTATGAGGATTTTTTTTTTTTTCATGAATTATGGGGAATCAAACATATGTGACTGATGTTACACAAAAGCGACATCACTAAAATTGACTTTTTTTCAATTTGAAATTCTCTTTAAACTAATAGCGTGAAACATAAAAATAAAATTCTCATAAAAATAGAGATTTCTGACTTTATGAAAATACTTATCTTGATGGAAAAAACTGAAAAACTGAAAACACAGAAAATATGTAATAGGTGTGACTGATGTAACAAAGATTTCGTGACCGATGTTACGATAACAAAACATTGCTACAATAATAAATAATGTCTCTCTAATTATTAACAAAGCATATATTTTGCCCAAATTTGAAGTTAAATGATAAGAAATAAAGAATGGCAACAAAATCTTAGTTGCACTAATTAAGTTTTACACATTAATTTTTAATGAATTGTCCTCTTGAGATAACCACTTCTGGGGAAGGCTAATTTTTTTTATTACTTTTTCTTTCGAATAGTAAATTTCATTCACATTGTTAGGCCATTTACAAAACTTAACATAAACTGGCTACTTATATTTTTGAATGGCACTAACTTCACCTCATAGAATTGACCATCATATTCCACAAGAACCCTCTCTCCTCTGCTGCAGCCTTCAATTTCGGAACACATTTTGCTAAATTAGACTTCAAAAAACTGTTTTGAACTTTTGGTGATTCAGAAAATCACTACCAAAAAAGTGTTGCTGCTAATTACCTGCTCCAGCTTCTGATTTATTAAAAAATATTACTCAAACATAACTATTAATAATATAGCTGCAAACCCGGTGGTGATAGCTAAAATAGTTTCACATTTCTTGAAGTGTAGTATGTAAAAACTTTTTTGCACGGTACAAAAAAAGATATACATACAATCGATTATGATTTGGATTTTCGTCACTAATATTGAAGTTCTCCGAATCTTTAGGAAAATAATGTGGTTATTTCAAAAGGTAGTGTAGGCTATTATGAAGCTTTTGTGGTAATTTCACAGGAAAATATTGTTCTGTAATTTGCTTCATAAAAAACATGTGTTTCAATTCCGCAATTTTGCTTTCTCATTTCTATATATTGTTTCACAAAAAAATTCATCTGCCTCTAGGAGTATTGCATGTGTTTTTTAGCGTCTTATCTCTTCAGAGTTATCATTATTCCAAGTAGTTTTGATATCTTTCCAGCCTGATACACGTCTTCTAAGATCATACAGGGTTCAAAATTACTTAACCATGTTCTGTTTTCATTGGCAAACACTTTGATTTAACTGCCATACACGGAGAGTTAGGAGTACTTGTTTGCCCAGTTTCAATTTAAAAAGAAAAAACGGGCAGGTGCTATTTAAAACCGGGCTCTTTTGTGTTCTACATTTTCTTGTATTTCTTTTCCTAATTTAACTTTTTTAAAACTTGATTCTAAACTTACTTTGAACTTAGCTAGATGATCACTTAAAAAAAAATTTTTTTTTCTCTTTTTTCTCTGCTCATTTTATCGTACACTGTTTTTGATTTACTAATCTTCATATTTTTCGTCATTTTAAATTTCTCTCACCTAACATGTTGCCTTTTTGCAGCAGTTAGTGCCATTTGTATAGTTTATTTAAAGCATCTTAGTGAAAAGAGAAATGCGACTGATGTTACTGTGACTGATGTTACACATTTTAAGCAAGTTTCAAATATATTAATTCAAATACTTTTAAATATTTAAGTGAAGAATATTAAAGATATCATCACAAATGAAGAGAATATGACTTGTTGTAATCTTGGGTTTAGTTTTGTTTAAGTAAAACAAACTTTTATACTATTTTGTGACTGACGTTACATGAATGTGAGGACTAATTCATAAAAATTGCTTACAAAATAATTGTAACAGTTTGAAGCTTATTTGTTGGCTTAATCTCTCCATTCATAAACTAAATTTCAATAAAAATTAAAACTAGTCATACCAGTTAATTTCATAAGTAAAAAAACAGGTGAACGTTCAATAGCTCTAATACAAGAAAACGTGCACAAAATGGTGTTGTTAAAACTTACCTTTAAAACTTACAAGAAATGAGTTTATAGCCTTTTTAGCGTTATTTTATAAAAATTCATCCTTTTTTACATCATATGAAATCAAAAAACTATTGGTACATTGAATTTTTTTTTTCATGTGTGATGTCTCCAGTTTCGTGAAATTGCCCTATACTGATGAAGAAATTACAGGATATTTTGTGCTGTTATTCTAGTTTTTTACTGAAGCGGAATTGCCCTGTGCAAGAAAACTCGAGCTTGTGAAGAACAATTTTGCACAAGCAGCTTTTTAAGCAAAATTATTGCTCCACAGCTCAAGTTTGCTTGTACATATATGTTCAAGCATTTATGTATGTACCTTAGGAAATAAGAAGGAACAAAATTATTCATGAAAGGTAGACAATATAACGGTATCTCAGATGACGTAGTATTTCAGTATCTTTGAAACTTATTCCAGTTTAAATCGCTGTATGGCTGGGTATGTTTTCGTTCCCACTTACGTTCACGATGTGCCCCTCGGCACGTGTCCCATGACAAGGGGCTCGTTCAGAAAAACTGACTTGAGCAGACGGTTTTTTTATAAACTGGTACTTCGTTACAGTTAATAAGTTGGTATACGATATCGTCTGTCACAATTTATTGTTATGAAACTAATTTTTAAAGGATCGTAAATTCTATTGAAATGCAGCCTGCCATCTCGAAAAGAACATTTACTCTCTTTTGCTCATGCAACATAACGAATAAAAATTAATAAAAAAACGATTCATGGAAAAATGTGTTTCATCTTTATTTTTATTGCTCCCTATCCCCTCTAATAAACGTTTCAACACCATCATTTCTCGAATACAATTACAATTTATAAAACATTTTCCAACGGCATTCGGCAGCGATAATAAATTGCAGAGAGCCATTACGTTACCGCTGCAATAACACCTGAGAGGGGCTCTCGCGTTGCAGAGACATTTTTTTTCAATTGCAGAGGGAAATCAGTTGCAGTTTGTCCGTTCCCGAAGGCGAAGAAAATGGTAGTAATTGTAGGTTTTGGCCCATATTCCAGAATGACAGGACAAACAAGATAGCTGTTATTTTATGGGTTGCCGTTGGCGACATTCATGTTTCAGAAACCGCCAAGTTGTTGAAAAATAGAGGTTGCATTTGAATTCAAAAATTTGCTTTGAAATGCCCGGTAATGATGAGTATGGATATAACAGTGCGCACATTGCTGACTTGCATTGCAGAGAAAGAGGGGAAAACTGGAAATACAAACTGTCGTATTTATCCAGAACATGGCACCATTTAGAAACTAAGTTCAGAAATTCAATTATGAAGAATCTAAGATTTTTCCACTTCTAATAAATATATTATGTTTTCTTACAAGCAAACTGCACATCTGTGTATCGAAGAACACATGTGTACAAGAAATGGAGCTACGGTGACGAAAATTGTACTACCCGAATTACCATCATCACTCAGTTGCACTGTAAGAAAAACGACAAATTGTACAGCAATAAAATTATTTTGGAAAAAAATAGAACCGACTTCAGTTGGAAATTGCTCTAAAAAGTAAAAAATAATTGTTTTCTTTGAACACCATCGAAACTACTTTTAAACATAAGTTTTGAAGTCGGCGCAAAAACAATGTATAGAATCATACGCAACTATAATTCAACTATATACATTTTTATGGATCCAGGTTCTTTAAAAGCATTCGCATACATTTCATTCACAAACAAAAAAAAAACATACGCTTTGAATTGATAACCTCCTCCTTTGTTGAAGTCGGTTAAAAATTAACAAAACGAAGGCTGAATATTTTGCTGCCTTAATTTCCAGTACATTTTGTTCTATGAACGTTACAGCAAATCTATAGGTTTTACCGAAGAATTTTCTGTCAATGGAAGAAATATTTACGTCTATTCTCTGTTATAGGAGAAAGAGTCGTCAATTGAAATTTTTCTTTGTTACACGAGAGAATTCTTTCGTTATCTGAAGAAGTGCAAGCAAAACCGTAATTTGTAGAAGTGTCATCATCAACCGTGGCCTTCCTCATTCTGCGAAGCATTTGCAACGCCAAGTATGCAATATCGCTTCACGTTTTCAAAATATTATCAAACTAAGTGCTTCTAATGATGTCTTCAGTTTTCGCTGATATTTCAAGAATTGTTAGTTGTACTCTGATTAAAAAAAAAGTGTTTTGAAGGTCTATATGATGGATTCAAACCCTACTCTAACCGGTAGATTTTTAAAATCCCTTTGAGTGTCTGTTTGCATTAGACACTTCCATCTAAAATAAATTCCTTGCGCAATTTTGTATCATGAATTTTCGGAAAACTGGACGTCAAAACTCTTAAGTGCTAGTGGAAATTCTGTACATCACAGCCAGACTAACGTAAGTTACATTACCATCCCACATCGTCCTCAAACATTACCTCTTTTGACGATAGAACCATTTCTTTACATTAAAGACATCAGTGTTACTCTGAATTTCGTACACGTAAGTTTCATTCAACTTTCAATGTCATCAGCTCAGCTCGGCAAGATTTCGGGAAGAAGCTTCCTTATAAACATGACCCCCTGCCTCCTGCCCTCTCTCTCTTCTCATTTGAGAAAGAAATATCTAAAAATGCCACCAAAGTTCTATTATATCTCATCCAAAGTTCTATTATATTGGAAACTTCTTCAGCGATATGCAGCCAAAAGTAGCACCACCACACTCCCTCTTGTTCTAAATAAAACCAAAGTGTTCCGCGCACCTCCCAAAACAAGAAATTGATTTTTCTGACACTAACTTGAACCAACACTGCCACAAAAAGCAGCTATCTTGTGAAAAGAAAGAAAAAGAGGACGCCTTCAAATCATCAGCGCTCTTTTTTACCGCCACAACATGCAAACTCGTTACAACGCCCTGTCAAGAACCATTAGCCGCGCGCAGGCTATAATCAGACACAATACAAATAATACTTAGCTTTAATTTTGTTCCCCACCACACATAACTCAGGGCGGCGGTGAAGAACGTGATGAAATTTGGACGCGATGATTTGCCGCTTCTTTTTTAGAAAAATTAGCTGGGAGGAACGTTTTCCGTTAAGATTCCATCTATTTTTATGTAAATCGAGCAAGAGAACCAGAACCATGTGGATTAATGGATGTTTGTCTCCTATTTAAGTAGAAAATATTCAGAGATTACATAGCATTTAGGTACGCAGACACACATCTTTTTTTTTTTACATTTTTATTTTTATATATTTATTTATTTATTCATTTTTTAATTTCTTTATTTATTTTTTAAATTTTGGAACAAAAAAACAGCATCATAAAGAAGTATAATTATAAAATAAATATACTTATATGTATAAAATTTTTGGTTCCATATAATTACATTTTTTTTACAATCATTTATTTAAAAATCAAAAAGCATAAAAAGAATTTTCAACTTCAGTAAAATGTCGAAGTGGCAAGCATCTGAAGTCAAAAATCCAAACACACTCCTATGTAAATTTTAAGGAACTCAAAAGAATTTCAAAGCTTTCTCCGCCGAAAATCAGATTCTTTTTAATAAGTTTAAGCTAGTTGATTCTTACAGAAATTAGTTCAATTTTCTTTGTGTGAAGCCGGTGTATTTTTCTTAAGTTCACTCAATTTTCTTTGTTATAGCATAAAAATTCCTCACAAAGTACATACTAGACTATAAATATATTTTTTTATTTTTCTTTTCTGTTCAGCAAAAAGTTAGAGGTAATTTTTGCTAAATTTTGTCAAAGAATATAACAACATATTGTAGCGTTATGTACCGTATTTTATGTTATTTCATACATTTGCATAACCACTTCATTTGATTAAATGGCGTACTAATTTCCTAAACATTATTTCTTTGGGGCACTTTCCGAAATCTGAACAATTTGAAAGTTCAAACGACCAGTGTTCTCAATTACTTTGAATTTTGACGTTCTACTGAAATTCGTTTTAATTTTAACCAAGCTACTAAAGAAAGAAAATCACTTGAAAATATTCTAAGTTATGCTTTGCAAGTGAAATGAAACCCGTTTCTGTTTTGCTTGAGTTATTATAAGAAACAAAAGAAATAAGATTTTATACCCTTGAAAATGAAAACCACACAAATGGAAACTTAATCACACGAATAATACAATAATAGCTCACTTATGGGTTTGGACACTTTACGATAACGTGGGGCAAATCGGCAAAAAAAGAAAAAGAAAAAAAGGAAGGAAAAAAGAAACACAAAACGAAAAAAGACAGACAGAAAGGAAAGAAAACAAGGGGGGGGGGGGACTTTTCACTATGCATTATAGCAGAAACCACAAAATTAAAAAGAGAAATACTGCCTATGATAGTTGGGGTGAAATTATTTTTTAGCAATAATCTGCTCAACATTCACATGCAATAGTAAAAAGAAAAAAAAAAGAAAACCGCATATATTCAATGGAAAAAAGGCTTTATGTTCTCAACATTCTACTCATGCTTATTGGAATTATAATTCTATGATAAATTCAGTACCGAACATACGTAGCTTAACGCAGCTGAAAAACTGGTTGATTGCTGGTTGCAAACAAAAGGAAATGCTTCGTCGCTAATAAGTTCCATTTGGGCTTATTTAATTGAATAGAATTGGCGGTTAGAACATCATTCATCGATGTGAGCATCTTTTACATAGAGAGAAAGAGTTTCAAATTTCAAGAAGTTTCCGATCTGAATTCAAAAAACGTACCTCGTAATTGCATATCTCTCAATCCTGCTTGACAAATTGTTTCAGACTAGAAAGGGTTAGTTTTGACGGTTTCTTGGGAAGGTATTATTTAGTTTAGATTCTGACCACATCGGAAATAACATTTGGATTGTAGTTCGTTCTTATCGCCATTCATCTTTAAATTGTGGTTTTGAAAATCGTTTGCGCTAGTGTGGCTGCCAGATGGCGAAATCATTATTATTCGTTCTTAAAAGCTTTTATTATGCTTTCTCTGTTCCAGTGTCAATTTAGGTGGGAAATCATTGCTGAAAACAAAAATGGATAACACAACAGTAATTAAATTTAATTATTTGCGTAGTTTACAGGTTAATTTCAAGGCTCGGCTTTATCAAGCATAGAATTGTCGATTTTAGACTTTTCAAACTTGCAAACAATACAGATTTTGGGCCGTTGCTTCCTGATTCAAGTTGAAGTCATCAATTTACAAGTTTCTTTATTTACCATTCTAGAACTTAAACACGCCACCTTGTGATGATTAAAGAAATTATCCAAAGCGGCAAAATATTTCGATTTTGTGTGGACATGGAAAAGGCTTCATTGCCTAACTGGACAGGTCATATCCTATGTTAGTGGATTGCCTTAGCTTTGGCAGCCATTAGACAAAGACTGTATGCAGTCTCTCTTACAGCTTAATGCTTTTTTTAAAGCTATCCTTACGCTTATTCATAATAATAATGATAAAAACATTTGAACAGCTTGGAAATTCAATTCTGAGTGTGAAAATTTGGACTGTTGCTCAAGTTATATCTGCAATACTTTATTTTCATCACATTATAGTCTGTTACTTTAAAATAGGTGTATCAAGGTCACAAATTTTGCATCATTTCCATGGAAACCTGACTCAATAAACCTAAAATTAATGGATTTCCGAAGCAGTTTCCATGGAGACGACGTAAAATTTGTGACCTTGATGTACCTATTTTAAAGTAACAGACTGTAATTATTACTAAACTATCATTATTAAATCTTAAGATTTTTGAGTTTATATTTTCCAAAGCACAAATGGAAACTTTGGTATGTATACTATTATCAAAATTCGGGTGTCCTTTTCTAAAAGTAAAAGAAAATACAGTACACTCTCGATTATCCGCGGAATTGGGTGGCACGGGTATCGCGGATAATCCGAAAAAGGCATAAAATAAGGGGTATAGAAGATAAAAAATGTCTTTTGCTTAAAAATAATTGCATTACACTTTAAACGTGATATGTATAAACAGTGACAATACAGCATAAAAAATAATTTGTATTTGAGGTTCTCAAGCATATAAAATCTATAAAGAAGTGGTACTTACGGCAACTCCCAGGTAAAATAATTTATCGGATGAAGTACACCGCACTCTAGGGTAAGAAATGCTGAGACAAAACAAAATTTAAATTCGTGCTTTTTCAAAAAAATCAGTTAACCCTTTTTAAGGCAGTGGTAAATATTTTACCACCACGCATCGCACCACTTAAAACGCATTGGAAACGCACAAAAGTTTTATACAGGGTGTTCCGTAACAAATTGTACAAACTTTGAGGGGAGTTAGAGGGGATGATAACAAGCAAGAATCACCTAGGAACATAGGTTCGGAAACGCATAGTTGACGAGCTACATATTCACAAAGTTGTCAAATTGTGTCAGAATGGCTCGTTATTACGACGGTTTTTTATTATCATTTCGATGCATTTTTTTGAGCAACAGGCAGCAAAATTTCAACAATCGCTTTAACCTTTCTTAAAAATTAATATTGTTCAATGAGACACAAGATTGGGATCATCTGAAATGTTTATTGGTCAAAGACATTACACGTTTAATGTAAATAATGTTAGAAAATGTCATAAATTATGTTCAAAGTTTCCACCATTGTTAGCGCGATACATGCGTTACACCGTCGGACCATAGACTGGCGAACTCTCTCAAATACACCCGGATTTTCTTGGATATCTGCAGCAGCACAGGCGATTCTTGCAACTTGATCCATTTCTAAATCCACACGAGTTGCGTACACAGCACTTTTCAAAGCACCCCAAAGAAAGAAATCGAGACTGCTTAAATCAGGAGAGCATGGTGGCCAGGGAACTGGTCCATCACGACCAATCCATCAGTGACCAAACACACGATTCAGATGTTCCCGTACATGTGTTCCATAATGGGGAGGTGCCCCATCATGTTGAATCCACATATGGCATCTGATATGTTGTGGCACAGAGTTGAGTTAAGTAATGTTGGTAGAACCTCTTGCAGAAAGATGAGATATTGTTGAGATCTCAGTGGAGATGGCAACAAATAAAGCCCAATTAAGACGTCACCAACCAGACCAGCCCAAACATTTACTGAAAAACGATGTTGAGCAGCCTGTAATCTTACGCCATGGGGATTCTCTTCAGACCACAAATGAGCATTGTGGGAGTTAAGCATCCCATCTCGCGTAAAGTATGCTTCATCCGTCATTAAAACGCAGGATGAGAAATTTACATCTTGGCTACATTGATTGAGATACCAGTGTGCAAAACGTTCACGAATAGGATAATCTGCGGGGAGCAGCAACTGTACGCGTTGTAGATGATATGTATGTAAGCGTGCACGTCTCAAAGCACGATGAACAGACGTCGTAGATCCTCCAACAGCAGTAGCTGCGCCTCGTACGCTGGTACTCGGATTTCTTCTAACGGTACGCAATACATATTCTTCCATTCTTAGACTATGACTATGTAGTGGCCTGCCGTGATCATATCTATGATTTCGTAGGGACCCATATTGACACAAATTGCGATGCAACTTATTGAACATTCAATGGTCCGGTGTTTCTCTCTGCAGATACCTTTCCCGATACAGCCTCTGAGCTGCTCTTCCATTTCCGTTTGCAAAACAATAAATAAGGTGCATATTTGCAAGCTCCGCATCTGTGAAACGTTCCATACTTCTCTGTGGGCGCTTGCAGCTAAAATGACTACTGAGAGAGCGCACGTGTGCTTCTGTGAACAACGCCGCTTAGCGTCTAATAAAGGCATTCCTGACTACGGATTATTCTGCAATTTTGATTGCTTGTGATGTCTCCTGCCTCTCCTTAAACCCTTACTTCCCCTTGTCCCCTACCACCCTGGGGTATCCCTTAAATATTGGGACAAAGTTTAAGGGTTGTTAAAGGGGACTATAATTTGAAGCAAATCGCATGGGAACATAGGGTCGCAAAAGCAATGCTCAAGTACTACAGACACACAAAACCTGTAGTCACTAATTTAATATCCAGCAAAGGTTTTGCATAATATTAAATATTTAAGAAAGGTTAAAGCGGTTGTTGAAATTTTGCTGCCTGTTACCCAAAAAAAAAAAAAAAATGCACTGAAATGATAATAACCAACCGTCGTAATAACGAACCATTCTGACACAATTTGACAACTTTGTGAATATATAGCTCGTCAACTATGCGTTTCCGAACCTATGTTCCTAGGTGATTCTTGCTTGTTATCATCCCCTCTAACTCCCCTCAAAGTTTGTACAATTTGTTACGGAACACCCTGTATACAACATGTATTGTGAGCTGCTCTATGTTTCTTAATGTTCCATCAGCAAAACTAAAAATGTCTTCTTTTTTTGTCACTTTACATTGAATTTAGTGTTTCTATAACTCATTTCATAGGTAATAAATATATTTTTAATTTTGAAATAACCAATAATGAGCTTTACAAAAATGCCCGTTTACTTGTGAAATTATTTGTACTATGAAATTAAGTATATTTTTTTCTGTTGAATAAGTAAGTAAAATGTGATTGGGTGGGTATACGCCCAAAATGTCGCGGGGCAAAATGTCGCCAGTCCAAAATGTCGCCAGTCCAAAATGTCGCGGGCAAAAATGTCGCCTGTCCAAAATGTCGCCGGTCCAAAATATCGCCGGGAAAAAATGTCTCCGGTCCAAAATGTCTCCGGTCCAAAATATCGCCGGCCAAAAATGTCGCCGGTCCAAAATGTCGCCGGTCAAAAATGTCGCGTGCCATAATGTCGCCAGTGCAAATGTCGTCAGACAAAAATGTAGAAGGTATTGATATACTTTGTACCAAAAATTAAAACATACGAAAAGGCTTTTTATCACCAAATTAGCAAAAGATTGTTAATTGCTGTTGATGAACGTGTGCGTTAACTAAAATTTTTGAAAAATACTATAAAAAATTTACCCTTTCGGTTTGTAACTGTTTCGAGCGTTTTCCAAGAAACAAATAGTTTTCAAATAAGCGTACGTTATTTATTTATAATAGCTAATTTCACCGTGACTCGCTATCTACCAACTTAAAAACGAATTGATTAGCAGCCCAAGACAAGTTTAATTGATATCGAAAAGAAAATTTAAGTGTTAAAAAAGAAGTTGAAGAATAATGAAATGAATAAAACCAGATATACAATGTAAAGAAAATAACAACGTTACGAATGCACAAATGCACAGGGATTTTTCTGCTGTTTGGAGTCCTTTTGTATAATTTTGCCTTTTCCCTTTCTATTTATTCCTCTGATTTTGCTGGCACTTTCCTATTTTCTACTTGTTACTTTCTTCTATATCTAATATATAGAAGAAAGTATTGGTTTCGTGAAAATTTTCGAATGTCGAATTTTGACGGATTTGCACGTTTTGAGGTGCGCTGAGTCCATTTCGACCATTTTTAGAAAATGTCTGTCTGTCTGTCTGTCTGTGTGTGTGTGAGTCTGTATGTGTGTGACCAGTTTTTGTGGCCGCGCTAGAGCAAAAACTACTGAATGAAATCGAACAAAAATTTTTGCACATATGTACCACCATGTGAACTGGTGCACCTGACTTTTTTTAGCGAATTCCTCCAAGGGGGGTGGAGCAATCGCACGTGTTCTGCGCGGGGGTGATTGCTATATCTCAGGAAGTAACCGGCGGAATCAAACGAAAATTGGTCCATAGATAGACCCTACTGAGTACAGGTGCTGATTCAATTTGTTTGTCAATATCTCCAAGGGGGGTGGAGCAATCGCACGTGTTCTGCGCAGGGGTGATTGCTATATCTCAGGAAGTAACCGGCGGAATCAAACGAAAATTGGTCCATAGGTAGACCCTACTGAGTACAGGTGCTGATTCAATTTGTTTGTCAATATCTTGAAGGGGGGTGGAGCAATCGCACGTGTTCTGCGCGGGGGTGACTGCTATATCTCAGGAAGTAACCGGCGGAATCAAACGAAAATTAGTCCATAGGTAGACCCTATTGAGTACAGGTGCTGATTCAATTTGTGTGTCAATATCTCAAAGGGGGGTGGAGCAATCAAAAGTGCTTATTTTGTCACTGCACCTACTGTATCTCGGGAAATATTGCAGCGATTTGAATGAAATTTGGAATAACACTAACCCAATATGGAAGCAAGCATCGATTAAATTTTGGCGCCAATCGCCCCAGGGGGAGGGTGGGGTGATTTTTGCGCTTAGTCAACAATGCGAAAAATTACTTCATTAAAAAATCGCTTTCACGCTATTTAATTATCAAAACAGCTGAAAACTTTCAATGATTTGAAATTTTTAACTGTTGCCAATTTCTTTTTACTAACAAACAAAATGTTTGCAATTTATCTAAACAAGGCTTTTGCAATGATTTCCAATTTCGCTCATTGATTCTGCATTTGCAGGGTTATTACGATAATTGGGAAATTGGCGCTGTCTCCAACTACTCGGGCGAGTACGTATTTTATTTTGTAACCGGAATTCATAAGATAGATATAGAAGAAAGTTTCGTGACGGCCACGACAGCTAGTCTTTTTTTTTTTTGCCAATCTAATTCTTTCTTTCCATTTCGTACTTGGTAGAAAGCTTCGGTTCATTCTTTATTTTTCCATTGGATATTTTTTTGGCTTAAAATTTTTTATTGGTGTTCAGGTAATCCGCTTTGTTTGCTTTTTCAGCTGTTCGCTTCTGTTTCCGTTGCTTTTGTCGGATGTCTGTGCATCCATAAGCTCACCACTTTTTTGTATTGATAAAGGCGTTCCTTGTAATGCCGAAACACGTGTCTGCAGTATCCCTGCTCATTTGTGCATTCGTAACGTTGTTATTTTCTGTACATCTACAGCACAAAGGTATTTGTAAACTTCAGATATACAATGTTTGAAACTTGGCTTTTGTTAAAATTTCTTACATGATGGAAAGCAAGTCTATATTATTTAATAATAGAGGTGTTTTTTATTTTCTTCTACATATAATGTGTAAGAGAAAGTATTGGATCAGTGAAAAATTGTCAATTTGGAAGAATTTACACGTTCTGACGTGTGCTGAATTCAATTTTACCGTTTATTTTTTTAAAGGAAAATTTGTAAGTGTGTATCTGCGTGACCCATTTTTTGGGGGCGACTCTATCTCAAAACTTACTGCATGAATTAGAAAGAAATTTGGAACGTACATGTACCAATATGTGATTCAGTGTTGATTGGTTTTTGCCGCTAGTTCTTCCAAGGGAGTTTTTACATACAAGAATGTAATGCAACGTTTTCAGCACAGCGTGATTACTATGTCTGAAGAAGGTTCAAGCGAAATCAAATAAAAAATTGGCCCATAGGAAGCGTTCAGACGATACGCCACAGCATCGAGGAAGCAAAGCAATTGAACTTTTTATTTTTCATTATGTGAGTGATGTGTATCAAGAAGTAATGCAAGTATTCAGACAGCATTGTGGTTGTAGAATGGTCATAAAGGGCAGGGCCGTCGCTAGCTGAAATATCTGGGGGGGTTTTGAGAATTTGGCGGCCCTGGGCTCATCATATAGGGGGGTGAGGGAGATAGCTTCCCCCGAGCTTTGAAATCTAATATTTTTTACAAAGGTGGAAGGTGGATGCAATTTTTATTTTTTGACTTTTTCCTATAAAATTAGCATTTAGTATACCCCCTCCTCCCACACAAGTGGAAAAATTCAAAATGACAAGCCTCAGTGGCTACAAACAGCTTTTGAGTTTTTGAGCACATGCTTAAAACTTTAAATAATATGCAGAACTATTTATACAAACACCATATAAATGTTAAATGTCAAAAAATATTAATAAACAATAAATAATAATAATAAGCATTTATTTGTTAAAGTCTTACTCTTTAGGAAATTTGCTCTGTGCCGGGCATATTTTAAACAATTCATGAGGTACCTTTTTCTTCTTCCCGTGTTTTGCGGTGATTGTCCCTTGAGCATTCATGCTATTAAGTTTGTGGGAAACGTAGATAAAGTTCAACTGCCTAAAAATGTTCTGGACATGCAGATCCAATTAATTACCATTTTAATTTTTTTCCCCGATAAATATGAGTATTTTTCTTTTTTTCTTCTTCCTTTTTTCTTTTTTTAAATTTCAAGTTGAAAATCCAGTTTGTTCAACAAAAAAGTAAGAAAAAAAAAACTATTGAAAAGAGACAAAATATTTAATCTACTCCTTAGTTTTTAAAAAATACATTTCACAAATTTTATTGGTAAAAAAAAAAATAATTTAAAATTGACAGCACCTGTGCTTCAATGTAGCCCATTTGCTTGCTAAACTCTTTAAATTTATGGCGTTTGTAATATCTTTCTCACATGCCAGCAGTACTAGAGAGTCTAAACGTTGGTCTCCCATTGTACGCCTCAAAACATTTTTGATGAATTTCAGTTTACTGAAGATTCTTTCATTGGTAGCAACTGTTACCGGAGAAGTAAATCCAAGCCGACAAGCGCAGTAAGCCAGTGGAAGGGCGGACTTGAGCTTCTGTGCTTCAATCATTACTTCTGATAACGTTTCTACTCCACTTTCATTGCACTTATCAGATAAAATTTCCAATTCAGCTTGAACTCCCAAAGGATTCATGTATAAATTAGAATTGGGAAAAAAATTAATGAATGTCTCTATATTGGTGGAACTCATTTGGACTCTGGAAAGCGGTGGACTTAATAGTAGGAATAGAGGCTTCATCTCCTCTAAATTCGCATTCATATTGTCTTTCGTCATAGTTAACAAATTGGCTAATAGCATCTTGAACTGCTGTCGAAAATATGGTTTAAAATCGATACTCGCAGCGCATTTGTTTGTTTACTTTTTCCACCGAAAAAAACGGTCAATGAGCAGTTTTGCGTCGTTTGACTGCGATGTGTTTTAGAAAAAAAAAATCTGGAGCATCACAGTAACTTTTAGGGCCCTGCTCCACATCAGCGGAAAACGCAAGCGTAAAGCAGAAACGTAAAATGGATTAAATTGTGTTCCCATGGAAAGTACTCGGATTTTCGGTTTCTGCCTTCGCGTTTTCCGCTGATGTGGAGCAGGGCCCATACCGTGTGACCGTGTGCACAATATTCACCAATATATGCGATTTTCATTCTGATGGTGTGATGAGGTTGAAAGAGTCTCTTCAATGTGCCGCAGAGAGGGCAACCGCATTTTAATTCTCCCCCCCCCCCCCCGCACTCTTTTTAGCCTACTTTCCCGTTAAAAATAAAAGAAAGACGAAAAAAGTAGGAAAAGTAGCTTAATGCATCTAAAAAATATCGCCAAGTCCAAAAAAAATCGCCAAGTTAAAAAAAATATCGCCAAGTCCAAAAAATATCGCCAAGTTAAAAAAATAAAGAGGTAAAATGAATATCGAAAAATTAAAAATTTGAAAGTAGGGTATTGAGATGGGGAATTTGTGTGTCGGTCTGTCGGTCGGTCTGTCGGTCTGTCTGTCCCCCCCTAATAACTTTTGAATGAACATTCCGATTTGGACAAACTTTTTTTTGTTGGAAAGATCTCGGCGAGTACAGCTCATTCCCGTATTTGATTTTTTGATTTGAACAATTTTTGGTTCAACTTTGAGCCGTTCAAATAACCGGTCCCGCGATACTAACTTTTGAATGAACAGTCCGATTTGAACAAACTTTTTTTTGTTCGAAAGATCTTTTCAAGGATACTTCATTCCCGTATCTACATTTTTGATTTGAACAATTTTTCGTTCAACATTGAACCGTTCAAACAAGCTCTCACCCCTAATAACTTTTGAGTGAACAGTCCGATTTAAACAAACTTTTTTTTGTTCGAAAGATCTCGGCAAGGATACTTTATTACCGTATTTAAATTTTAAATTTGAACATTTTTGGTTCAACATTGAACCGATCAAGCAACCTTTCCCCACCTAATAACTTTTAAGTGAACCGTCCGAATTGAATAAACTTTTTTTTGTTCGAAAGATCTTATCAAGAATACTTCATTCCCGTTTTTAAATTTTCGATTTGAACAATTTTTCGTTCAACATTGAACCGTTCAAACAACCTCTCACCCCTAATAACTTTTGAGTGAACAGTCCGATTTAAACAAACTTTTTTTTGTTCGAAAGATCTCGGCAAGGATACTTCATTACCGTATTTAAATTTTCAATTTGAACATTTTTTCGTTCAACATTGAACCGTTCAAGCAACCTTTCTCCACCTAATAACTTTTAAGTGAACCGTCCGAATTGAATAAACTTTTTTTGTTCGAAAGATCTCGGAGAGACTCATTCCCATATTTCACTTTTCAATTTGAACCATTTTTCGTTCAATGATGAACCGTTCAAAAAAATTTTAACATGAGCGCCTGCTGGGAAATTTAAATTGAATGTTGATTCTGAACTTAAAGGCGGATTTCCTTCAAACTAACTGTGTAAGAAAACGGTTTTGATAAAAAATGTATGTAAAGTACTTTTCTGAAAAATCTTCTGTGAGGACTCTGATTCCGACTCCGACTCCGCAAACATGGCAGAAATGCAGGCTCAGAAAAAAATGACTGACTGGGCAGACGATTTTTTGTTTATTTATTCATTTTTTTGTTTAATTTATTATTATTATTATTATTATTTATTTATTTTTTTTTGGCAGACGATATTTTTTTTTTTTTTGATTACAAAAATTGTTCATTCACGAGAGCATTTTATTCTTTACTTATATTTAACAACTGGCAACGGATTAAAAATAAAATTCGAGATATTTTATTAACGAACGAGGTTTTTTTTCTTTCTTCGATAAAATGTGTTTTGATGTTCTTTGTACTTTTATTTATTTTTTTTTTTCATTTGAAAGCGATTGTGAAATTTTTCTACGGAAGAACTATAGCAGTTACATTCTTTAAAAGGTGCGACAAAACTTTATTTACTCGTTTATTTACTTTTTACGTGTCCTGATCATCTGATGAGAGGGGTATATTTTGCTTTTAGAAATCAGCTTTAAGTGTTATAAAGGTAGGTTTGACATAATTTTCAGTTTCAGATATTCAAGAGAATATTGATTAGATGCTAGATTGCCGATGTCGATGTACGGGAAAGTAGGCTCGTTTAGTTCTTGACAGAACTTCTTGTTTTATTTCAGTATAATAAACTTTTATTATTATTATTATTATTTCTTCAAATTTTCTACATAAAAAAATTCGTTCATTCCCAACACAAAATGAAAAGTGATAAATTTTCTTTTTAATTATATTCAGTTTAAACATTGCACTATCTTTCAATGGTATTTTGTGTAATTTTCTTCAATTTAAATTTATTTAAAATATAAAATTTGGCGGCCCTCTGCATATATTCTTTTTTTTTTCCTTAATATTGCATCGATCTTGTTGAATTATGTATCGATAATTTGATTTATGTTTTATTAATTCAACTAATTTTAGTTACAGAGGTTCGCGTATCTTTTAAAGCTCGCATATTTTAAAGTACTTTTTTTTCCAAATTGGGCAGGGCGACCTATAGTTTCCCGTTTACATGACCCCCTGAACGAGAAAATTTCGTATTTTTCGCGACGAATATTGCTGTGAAGGAATCTTAACTATTTTTCGCGGCCCCAGTTATTTATTTTTCATAAGTAATAATTGGTGCCGCGAAAAATACAGGACATTTTTAAAAAATCAGGTTTACTGATCTTCTAATATTGTTTAAATTATTCCGCTTCTCTTTTAAATTTCATTTTAAGTCCTGAAATATTTTTCTAAAATTTCATTTTAATAATAAAATAAAATCGGCGGCCCCTTTCTTCAGAAAAGTGAGGGGGTGTAGCACCCCCCCACACCCCCCCTTGCCGACGGCCCTGATAAAGGGTGAGATGCTTATTCATTTCAGGCGTTAATCAGCTCAAACATGGCACTGTACCTTCGTTACAATCAGTATTTAAATGTGGAGTTGAATATGATACCAATTTTCCTCTTGACATTTCACCTCCCCTTCCACCACCCAGTTGTTACAAAGAAAGTAATAATTCCATGAACGAGCGTGCCCAGTTCTGTTCTCCAATGCGTCCCTAGTAGTCCAGGCTAGAAGGCCATATACCTAAAATTTTTACATATATGACATTTTTTGGTGGTTTCTATATAAATTTGACCTGCTGATTCCGAATCCGTTGAGTGCCAGACGCTAAACCTTGAGCATTTTTGTCAAAATGGCAAAATCCAATATCGCTGATGTAAAGGGTACGAAGCAAATTAATGGAATCGTGCGTGCAATGAAACATTTTATAAACTTAAAAATGATTGTACTCTTTAGTCAAAATATAATTCTATTGAAAATTAATATTTATGAAAAGTATACGAATAAAAAAATTATCAAAATGGTAAAATTCAAGATGTCAGCCTAAAAAGTTGTAAGGTTCGATTTTCAGGTGTAAATCATTTTTTAAACCGTAATTTACATGAAAATAGAATGTTTTAACAAAGATAAATGTTTAAAATGATATGCAGGAAGCATAAAAATTTGATTTAGCCTAAAAATAACACTGAAAAAATATT